>JAWQFJ010018094.1:0-12390 GCA_034096865.1 Theodoxus fluviatilis
TTTTGTGGACTCAGACGTTCCAGAGCAAGCTAGGAGAACCTCTGTAGCAACATGACTTTGTGAAAGGAGACAAGTCGCAGCACATGCAATCATCCTCCATGTTGACATATTTCATTTGCTGTCATTACCATCCAGCCACACATCCTTTTTTCACTCGATGTCAAATCGAACTCTATTCTGTGGGTAGAGAGCTTTCTGTGTGGAAGAGAGTAGAGAATGCCAATCGGAAAGAGGATGTCACCATCTGGGTATGCATTCACTAGTACCTCTATGAGGATAGTTGTGTCACCAATGGAAACTAACAATTGCAGATGATGCGTCCCTGAACAGTGTTACGTGTTTGAATGTGTTGGTGATGCTGCAATCCTGATCTTCGATCAGAATGACAAACTTGGGTTTAGAGCTCTAGTATAATAGTTTGAAAACTAATGTAAAGATCACTACTATCTTTATCTTGATACAAACAAAACAAAAGAACTTGTTGTTCTTAATAGAAATATTAGAGAGCAGTATGATCTATCATAGCAAAAGGAGCAGAAGCTTAAAGCTTTTGCACAGTCATTGATGAAGAGCTGACAAGGAAACCAACACTGAGAGACTATGAAAGAAAAGGCTGCATCGGTTGTACTATTTTACACTTTTATGGTCATGGCAAGTACATTGCAAACACTTTGCTCCGTTCTATGATATTGTAGATAGCACAATACCGTACTGTTTGACATGTGTGTGTGTGTGTGCGTGCATGCATGCATGCATTCTTGCAAGTGCGCGTACATGCATGCATGTGAGTTTATAGTGACTAACTGAAAATATATATCAACAATGCCCAGGTGATGCTGAAGTTGTAACACACATGGACACAAATGTGAACACCACATATCCTCCAGTTGTGTTAGCAAGAGACACAGAATCCCCGTCCCCCTGCCCAGATCTTTGCTTGCATGATTCAGTCAGGCACTATAGCTGTGGGCAGGTGCTACATCCCTAATCAGATACCAGGTTTTCACCTTTGCAAGGTATGGTGTTGCTACAAACCAGGCATAGAACTGTTTCATCAGGGAACACTGGTGGCATAAAGAAAACAACGCAGACACGTTTTCAGCTCAACTCTCCACTTCTGCGTGCAGCCATTTGTCATTCCCTTGAGCACTCCTCTTTTCTACCCTCTCCTTGCACTCCCCTTTCCAGCGTCACCCATGCAGTACTAACAATGATAATGTTTACGGTTAAATATTCACATTCAGTCCACATGGGTTATCTACTTCACCATCTTCTTTGTACTCTCCTTTTTGTGTGTCACCCATGCATGCGATAATGACAACCACGATCTGTTCATGGTTAAATACACAAAGATTAAACATTTTCTGCAGTTACTAGTTTCAATGCACATGGGCTCACTACTCAGTCATGTGCCTTCTCATTCAGCATTGCTCAAATCAGTTGATGAGGACCAGTGCGTACTGTGCTTGCTACCTGAATAGCTCTATTCACGTTTGTGCAGCAAGCAGCAGTGATAAAGTAATAACTTTAGTAGCAATACTAGTGGTAGAAACTGCAAGCAGCATTCTCTACTGCTCCAAACACGTTTTTTCTGAAGGAGAGCACAGTGAGCACTCTTTCTCTCTCCTAAACAGGCTGCTTGTCTACTGGAGCTTGAATAACTTTGACTCAGTGTCACAGTACCTGGCAGGGTGAGGAGTGCTCAGAACCAATCTCTCGTTTTGTAGACTCTGATCTTTTAGGGTACAGAGTTTCCCATTAGTAGCATATCTTTAACAGAACTCTGGTAGTAGGTGATTTGCAGGCCCAGGCCGTGTTGCAGTAAGGTACCACACCCATGAAAAGATACAGGAGTTTCACTGTGTAAAGAAACGCATGGAAAGGGACGTGTTCATGCTCCGTTTTTAAAGGGACACATATTAAAAGTTAAAGGGAGGAAAAAAAAACATCAAATCATCCCGACCTGGAAGTGAACTATGACACGCCATTGTTTCTCATTACCGCCAATAGGCCAAGCAACTACACAACACTCTGACCTTTAGAAAGATGCATTGAGCAGATTGGTTGCTTGTCACCGGTGCTCCATGTTCTATTGTAATGGTAATACTGGGACTGCTTCAGCAGGAGTGGGAAGATTAGTAAAGAAACAAACAAACATGAACATGATTACTCTTCCTCTTTTGAAAAGACTCAAACAGGGATTTTTTTGCATGGATGCAAAAGTAGTTGTGTTTTTCGTGAATGCATGAAAATGCATGTGCACATTACACACCATGGTCCATACTTCTCACTCAGCAGGTGTGGATTCCAGGTGCGTGAGTAAGTGTCAGATTTAATTCATCCTCCACACCAAGCCTGATTCAGCTGTCTGTTTGCACAGTGGAATGAGGTATTCAAGGGGTCAAAGTTTAAAGAGTTGGAGATCTCTCATGGGTTGGGTCTTATAGGGGTGGAGTTAATATATATATAGATAATCAAGGGTATGATTCTGACATGAGTGGGGGTCTTGAAGGGGTGGAGGCCTGAAAGGGTAGGAGGCTTGAACGAGGTGGGTCGTATGAAGATAGAGCTTAGAAACGGGAGAGATTATCACGGGATGAAGGATCGGTGTACCAGACATGAAATATACCCAGCACGCACAAACTCCCCACCCAGGAGTAAAAACCGGGTGTCTGCAGAATCTTCACATTGTTGAAGGTGGCAGACTAGAGAAAGAAGAAGAAGAAGAAGAGAGACAGCAGGACAGGGAGACACAGCCATAGTTTTAAACTGACAAACTACTGCGTTTCATATTTAAGATTCTACCTTCAGTGCACGCGCGCGTTGTGTGTGTGTGTGTGTACGTGTGTACGTGTGTGTGTACGTGCGTGCGTGTGTGTTTGTGTGTGTGTGTGTGTGCGTAGGTGTGTGTACGTGCGTGCCTGTGTGTTTGTGTGTGTTTGTGTGTGTTTGTGTGTGTTTGTGTGAGTATGTACGTGGGTGGGTGTACGTGCGTGCGTGCGTGTGTGTGTGTGTGTGTGTGTGTGTTTGCGCGCGAACGCGAGCGCGCGCGCGCGCGCGTGTGTGTGTAAGAGAGAGAGAGATAGATAGATAGATAGAGAGAGAGAGAAAGAGAGAGAGAGAGAGAGAGAGAGAGAGAGAGAGAGAGAGAGAGAGAGAGAGAGAGAGAGAGAGAATGCGTCTGTCTGTCTCTCCATCCGTCCTTCCCTCCCTACGTACGTCCGTTCGTCCGTCCGTCTCTCTGTCCGTCAATATATTAGTCCGTCAGAACGTTCGCCCACCTGCACCCCCACCCCCACCCCCACCCACCCTCTCTGTTCTTGTATCCTCACCATGCTCCCTCTATGAAACATACTTTATTTGGCGGCCCCCTTCCTTTCCCCCCCCCTGGTCTGCTTCGTGGAGTTCCTGTGCAGCTTGGTCCTGTATTGTCTGTGCGCATCCCGGGAAAGGACACAGTGTCAACACACGTCATTGCAGCGCTGCAGAGAAGAAAGGATACAGTGTCAACACACGTCACTGCAGCGCTGCAGAGAAGAAAGGATACAGTGTCAACACACGTCATTGCAGCACTGCAGAGAAGAAAGGACACAGTGTCAACACACGTCACTGCAGCACTGCAGAGAAGAAAGGATACAGTGTCAACACACGTCATTGCAGCACTGCAGAGAAGAAAGGACACAGTGTCAACACACGTCATTGCAGCACTGCAGAGAAGAAAGGATACAGTGTCAGCACACGTCACTGCAGCACTGCAGAGAAGAAAGGATACAGTGTCAACACACGTCACTGCAGCACTGCAGAGAAGAAAGGATACAGTGTCAACACACGTCATTGCAGCACTGCAGAGAAGAAAGGACACAGTGTCAACACACGTCACTGCAGCACTGCAGAGAAGAAAGGACACAGTGTCAACACACGTCACTGCAGCACTGCAGAGAAGAAAGGATACAGTGTCAACACACGTCACTGCAGCACTGCAGAGAAGAAAGGACACAGTGTCAACACACGTCACTGCAGCACTGCAGAGAAGAAAGGATACAGCGTCAACACACGTCATTGCAGCACTGCAGAGAAGAACGGATACAGTGTCAACACACGTCATTGCAGCACTGCAGAGAAGAACGGATACAGTGTCAACACACGTCATTGCAGCACTGCAGAGAAGAAAGGATACAGTGTCAACACACGTCATTGCAGCACTGCAGAGAAGAAAGGACACAGTGTCAACACACGTCATTGCAGCACTGCAGAGAAGAAAGGATACAGTGTCAGCACACGTCATTGCAGCGCTGCAGAGAAGAAAGGATACAGTGTCAACACACGTCATTGCAGCGCTGCAGAGAAGAAAGGATACAGTGTCAACACACGTCATTGCAGCGCTGCAGAGAAGAAAGGATACAGTGTCAGCACACGTCACTGCAGCACTGCAGAGAAGAAAGGATACAGTGTCAGCACACGTCATTGCAGCGCTGCAGAGAAGAAAGGATACAGTGTCAACACACGTCATTGCAGCGCTGCAGAGAAGAAAGGATACAGTGTCAGCACACGTCACTGCAGCGCTGCAGAGAAGAAAGGATACAGTGTCAGCACACGTCATTGCAGCGCTGCAGAGAAGAAAGGACACAGTGTCAGCACACGTCACTGCAGCACTGCAGAGAAGAAAGGATACAGTGTCAGCACACGTCATTGCAGCGCTGCAGAGAAGAAAGGATACAGTGTCAGCACACGTCACTGCAGCGCTGCAGAGAAGAAAGGATACAGTGTCAGCACACGTCACTGCAGCACTGCAGAGAAGAAAGGATACAGTGTCAGCACACGTCACTGCAGCGCTGCAGAGAAGAAAGGATACAGTGTCAACACACGTCATTGCAGCGCTGCAGAGAAGAAAGGATACAGTGTCAACACACGTCATTGCAGCGCTGCAGAGAAGAAAGGATACAGTGTCAACACACGTCATTGCAGCGCTGCAGAGAAGAAAGGATACAGTGTCAGCACACGTCACTGCAGCACTGCAGAGAAGAAAGGATACAGTGTCAACACACGTCATTGCAGCACTGCAGAGAAGAAAGGACACAGTGTCAACACACGTCACTGCAGCGCTGCAGAGAAGAAAGGATACAGTGTCAACACACGTCATTGCAGCACTGCAGAGAAGAAAGGATACAGTGTCAACACACGTCATTGCAGCACTGCAGAGAAGAAAGGACACAGTGTCAACACACGTCATTGCAGCACTGCAGAGAAGAAAGGATACAGTGTCAGCACACGTCACTGCAGCACTGCAGAGAAGAAAGGATACAGTGTCAGCACACGTCATTGCAGCGCTGCAGAGAAGAAAGGATACAGTGTCAACACACGTCATTGCAGCGCTGCAGAGAAGAAAGGATACAGTGTCAGCACACGTCACTGCAGCGCTGCAGAGAAGAAAGGATACAGTGTCAACACACGTCATTGCAGCACTGCAGAGAAGAAAGGATACAGTGTCAACACACGTCATTGCAGCACTGCAGAGAAGAAAGGATACAGTGTCAACACACGTCACTGCAGCGCTGCAGAGAAGAAAGGATACAGTGTCAACACACGTCATTGCAGCACTGCAGAGAAGGAAGGATACAGTGTCAACACACGTCATTGCAGCACTGCAGAGAAGAAAGGATACAGTGTCAACACACGTCATTGCAGCGCTGCAGAGAAGAAAGGATACAGTGTCAACACACGTCATTGCAGCACTGCAGAGAAGAAAGGATACAGTGTCAACACACGTCATTGCAGCACTGCAGAGAAGAAAGGATACAGTGTCAACACACGTCATTGCAGCACTGCAGAGAAGAAAGGATACAGTGTCAACACACGTCATTGCAGCACTGCAGAGAAGAAAGGATACAGTGTCAACACACGTCATTGCAGCACTGCAGAGAAGAAAGGATACAGTGTCAACACACGTCATTGCAGCACTGCAGAGAAGAAAGGATACAGTGTCAACACACGTCATTGCAGCACTGCAGAGAAGAAAGGATACAGTGTCAACACACGTCATTGCAGCACTGCAGAGAAGAAAGGATACAGTGTCAACACACGTCATTGCAGCACTGCAGAGAAGAAAGGATACAGTGTCAGCACACGTCATTGCAGCACTGCAGAGAAGAAAGGATACAGTGTCAACACACGTCATTGCAGCGCTGCAGAGAAGAAAGGATACAGTGTCAGCACACGTCATTGCAGCGCTGCAGAGAAGAAAGGATACAGCGTCAACACACGTCATTGCAGCACTGCAGAGAAGAACGGATACAGTGTCAACACACGTCATTGCAGCACTGCAGAGATGAAAGGATACAGTGTCAACACACGTCTCTGCAGCACTGCAGAGAAGAAAGGATACAGTGTCAACACACGTCATTGCAGCACTGCAGAGAAGAAAGGATACAGTGTCAACACACGTCATTGCAGCACTGCAGAGAAGAAAGGATACAGTGTCAACACACGTCATTGCAGCGCTGCAGAGAAGAAAGGATACAGTGTCAACACACGTCATTGCAGCGCTGCAGAGAAGAAAGGATACAGTGTCAGCACACGTCACTGCAGCACTGCAGAGAAGAAAGGATACAGTGTCAACACACGTCATTGCAGCGCTGCAGAGAAGAAAGGATACAGTGTCAACACACGTCATTGCAGCGCTGCAGAGAAGAAAGGATACAGTGTCAACACACGTCATTGCAGCACTGCAGAGAAGAAAGGATACAGTGTCAACACACGTCATTGCAGCACTGCAGAGAAGAAAGGATACAGTGTCAACACACGTCATTGCAGCGCTGCAGAGAAGAAAGGATACAGTGTCAGCACACGTCATTGCAGCGCTGCAGAGATGAAAGGATATAGTGTCAACACACGTCATTGCAGCGCTGCAGAGATGAAAGGATATAGTGTCAACACACGTCTCTGCAGCACTGCAGAGAAGAAAGGATACAGCGTCAACACACGTCATTGCAGCACTGCAGAGAAGAACGGATACAGTGTCAACACACGTCATTGCAGCACTGCAGAGAAGAAAGACGGCCATCTTTCCCTGATCCACATGGACCAGCAGACTTTTCCCTATCAGGACACACAGCCCTAGAGCTCAAGTACGTAAATATCTGGCTCTTTAAAATGATCGATAACTCTTAGAAACAAACACTTGAATGCACGCCTTCTCATACGCTATTTATTGCAGACAGTCGATTGTTGTGTCCTTCTAAGTTTGAAATATGTCTCAGCACAGCAGAGCGACTGCCTGGTTAAGCTTGAGTGACACCTCAAGGACGTCAATCCAAAGTGGAAGCTGAGCTCTTGTTATGACACTTGACCCAGTCCCGCTGTTTGAATGGCCTCACCCCACAGTGGAGGGTGGCGTTCTGGAGACTAAGCATGGTGACCTGTAAACCAGGGCGTAGCAGTGACATACAATGGCTGTGCAGGTAGAGGTCTTCAGACACAGTACACGATGACGTCATCTTCTTGTGGTATGACGCAGTCGTTTACATAGTGGACTTGCATTCCCATGCCATAGAACGTTGCTTTCCCCAGCGTTCAGTTAAGCCACACCACATCTTAGAGAGGTTAACAAACGTAAACATTATCTGGACCTTTTGTAATCTAGTTTTGCAGATTCAGATAAAAAAAGGTGTGGCCGCTTAGACGGAGGTGAGGAGTTAAGTTATTCATTAGTAAACGATTAAATATATTAGGGAACAAACAAACTGATGATTAATTCATGAATAAATGAAGGAATGGCGCTTTGCAGCCTATCGGTACTGACAGGTTATTTGAAGACGTTGATGACAACAAGCACCAAAGCGAGTTACAGTACTAGTAAGTCAAATCTCGATTTTCCTGGCTACTTCCCGTTTACAAATCTCGAATGGAGACGCGGTAGGTCTTGCCCATGACCCAAAAGGCGTTTGAAAAGAAAGAGCGGAGGCAAGAAACCAGTGGAAGACTGCAGCACTGTGGAACAGCACAGTCAACCTTGTCACCGCCCTCTCAGCTCAGTCAATCTTGTCACCGCCCTCTCAGCACAGTCAACCTTCTCACCGCCCTCTCAGCACAGTCAACCTTGTCACCGCCCTCTCAGCACAGTCAACCTTGTCACTGCCCTCTCAGCACAGTCAACCTTGTCACCGCCCTCTCAGGACAGTCAACCTTGTCACCGCTCTCTCAGCACAGTCAACCTTGTCACCGCCCTCTCAGCACAGTCAATCTTGTCACCGCCCTCTCAGCACAGTCAACCTTGTCACCGCCCTCTCAGGACAGTCAACCTTGTCACTGCCCTCTCAGCACAGTCAGCCTTGTCACCGCCCTCTCAGCACAGTCAACCTTGTCACCGCCCTCTCAGCACAGGCAATCTTGTCACCGCCCTATTAGCATAGGCAACCTTGTCACCGCCCTCTCAGCACAGTCAACCTTGTCACCGCCCTCTCAGCACAGTCAACCTTGTCACCGCCCTCTCAGCACAGTCAACCTTGTCACCGCCCTCTCAGCACAGTCAAAATTGTCACCGCCCTCTCAGCACAGTCAAAATTGTCACCGCCCTATCAGCACAGTCAACCTTGTCACCGCCCTATCAGCACAGTCAACCTTGTCACCGCTCTCTCAGCACAGTCAACCTTGTCACCGCCCTCTCAGCACAGTCAACCTTGTCACCGCTCTCTCAGCACAGTCAACCTTGTCACCGCCGTATCAGAACACTCAACCTTGTCACCGCCCTCTCAGCACAGTCAACCTTGTCACCGCTCTCTCAGCACAGTCAACCTTGTCACCGCCCTATCAGCACAGTCAACCTTGTCACCGCCCTATCAGCACAGTCAACCTTGTCACCGCCCTCTCAGCACAGTCAACCTTGTCACCGCCCTCTCAGCACAGTCAACCTTGTCACCGCTCTCTCAGGACAGTCAACCTTGTCACCGCCCTCTCAGCACAGTCAGCCTTGTCACCGCCCTCTCAGCACAGTCAACCTAGTCACCGCCCTCTCAGCACAGTCAGCCGTGTCACCGCCCTCTCACTGATAACTGAGATAACTGCGGAGTTCAGAGAAAGTCTTGTGAAAGAAGACTGCTGTTGTGTCTCAGTCGGTATGCACTGCAGTCAGTCATTTTCGTCAGTTTGTTGTCTTAGTTGTTGTTAATGCTATTGTCGTTGTTGTTGTTAATGTTGTTTTCGTCATGGACTGAAATTGAGGTTTTCACAGCCACGTAAATGTCCATTATATGGTAGTAGACAGTTATTCCAACAGTTGTGGGAGGAAGGGCTGAGAAATGCAAGGACAGGGGCAAAGGTCAGGCTGAAGAGAATTGAAGCCAACACACAGTCTCGTGTCACTCCATTTCAATGGGGGGTGGGGGGGTGGGGGTGTGTGTGTGGAGGTAAACTGAACACAGTCTTCTATCACTGGAGTTGGCAAAAAACAGTATCTTTGTCAGTATGCAAACTGATGCACCGTATAGCCGCCTGGACGGATTTTCTTTCCTGAACAACAGTAAAGCCGTCTGCACACGCCCAGCCTCTCGAGCCCTTTGGGCTTCATCCTCCTGTCCCTCAATGCGTTGTCGGTGTCAAGGAAATCGAGATGTGAAGTTTTGCTCTATCGTCATTATGCTTTTTCGTGTTTGAAGGTTATGCACAGCCTTTGCTGGCTGTTGGGCTGTGGGACTCGGATTTTATTCATTTTTATGTCACTAGTTTGGTGAATTGTACTATACTTTGCTGCCGAGGAGAGTTCTAATAACATGATGGAAGTGTTTCTTAACGTTGTGGCCTTATATAGCCTACAAGGCTGATAGGCCCTTAAACTTCATCCATCCATCCATCCATCCCACCCTTTAGCTATCCAATCTGTACATCCCACACAGGTGTCAATGCATGCGACTGCCAAGGCACTTGACACGAGCAGACAGCAAGGTGAGTGGCGTGCTGCCTGACAGGGACAAGGACAGATGAAAGACGTCACGCTATGCTTTCCCCTGTTGCGTGGGGGTGAGAATAGACCCAGCGGGTGTGTGTGTGTGTGTGTGTGTGTGTGTGTGTGTGTGTAAGAATATATCCCCGGAGAGGCGGGGATTTGAATAGAACCCCGGATGGGTAGGTACGTAGGAGTAAGGTGGAGATCCACAGCATCTACCTACTCCATATATTTTGTAAAAAGCGAATGATAAACAAGATGAAAGGGAAAAATCAAAGAAGAGACAAATGACGGCGGAAATCGTTACTGGACTTTCTCTCATTCTAATAACGATGTAGCAGGCTCAGGAGTTTCGATTGGACATTTTCTTTAATTACTTTTAAAGCACGTTACAATTTAAAGTAGAAAGTTTTGGAGGCCCTACATGAATCCCCTAACTGATTTCACATTCAATTATACCCATTTTGATCGAATAGACAACTTTATAAAAGCATTAGAATAGAAAATCCATTAATAACAAAAGGGAGATAACCATCACCAGTCATAAAGGAAGGTCAAGGGAATCCAAAAATCTGTGTCGTCTGCTATTTCGTTACACGCATGGGTATAAATACCGCCGTTTACTACATATATCAAACCAAGACATACAATCCACTCTCCCTCGGTGATGAGAGCACAAAAATATTAATTTCTTCGCTGTTGACAGCAATCGGCAGGTTCGCCACTTCCATCGTATGTAAACTCCATGGTTCGAAGCGTGTTTACCGTGCAAGTTCGTGGAGTGACTTCCAATTAGTTCTGTTTAGAATAAGCCAATCAAATACGGATACGGGTTCTGTAGTGGCGCACTCTAGAGTGAAGCAGTTAGAGCGCCTTCTGAGATGCTCTTGCCTCTGCGCGACCTTGACAGGAAGGTGACCCCTGCCACTGGGTGAAACGTCACCAAAGATTGTGTATGAATGATTTTCGACCCTAATGGTTTTATTAAGTCGTCTCTTTGATCAAGAGGGATACATTTGAGTGTTAAATAATTTAGGGGATTGTTGTATTCAAAGAGGGCCGCCAAAACCCTATACTTTTAATGATAATGCGCTTTTAAAGTTGCGAAATAAAACCAACCAATCAAAACTATTGAGAGTTCTACATCGTAGAAGAGATGAAGCAGAGTGCAGCGGAACGCAGGGATATTTTGAGTCATGATTATATGTCTTGGCGAACTCTTGTACAAAGGAGTTTTGAAAGTGTTTGTTATTGTCAATATGACCGAGTTCAACGATGCCAGTGTACCGAATCACTCAGTAACCAGCATTTCGATATGAAAAATGTAGTGATTCTGCACAGAGCATAGATAAATCAGTACTGCCATTCTTTTAGAGTTTCTTCTTACTTGCGTTAGTGATTGTTAAAATGAGCGTTTAGCATGCAACCTGGAGGAAAAAAGGAGGACGTACGTTTGCTTGCATGTATGATTGAGTACAGCGGGGAAATTGTCCCTTGTGGGGCCTGAAGTAGACATGATTCGACCGCAGTCAGTGACTGGACAATGGGTGTGTGCGGCATTAGTGTCCTGTAATCAAGCACAGACTTAACGTCTTCGAGTGTCCTCTCCCTCAACCCTACTTTAGTTTTTCTGGCTCACCTGAAAATGAAAGTGCGTCTCATTCTAGCAATAAATGACACGGTGATTTATGCGATTGTTAAAAAAGCCAGCCTGACGTGATTTATGATAGCCATGTAGACTATATTAAGCACCCGCATAACAAGAGTGAGCTGTCAGAATAAGTGTCCACAAATAAACTTCATCTTTCCATGGCCAGTGCTGGCTTACAACGCTGTATTTCAGTTCTGGATGTCCCAAAAGTATATAGAGTCTTATTCAACGAGCGATCTGCAGTCTTGTGTGGGGCACCTCATAGACAGGCAGGAGGAAAGTCTGCAGGCATGAGCAATGGCAAGAAAAAGCTGCAGTCTCAGCCGCAGTCTCTTCACATCTGGTGTAATTCTCCTGCTTGCTTTCTTTGGGGATCTTGGAGGTGAGTGACAACGTTCCTTTCTGTTGTTTCTCAACAGTCTTCAATGAGTCTTCGCTGCACGCCCCTGCCAACCCGCTGCCTCTCCATCCTGTAGCGGTGATTACCCGCATCGGCGGCAGTACAACCCCCAAACGGCCCTCTTCAGGGCCAGACTTGCTCATGAAAGAAACAGTCGGTTGCTTGTCTTCTACTCTTCTTTTCAATGAGTGAGGGAGACTATGTCTCTCTCTCTATCTCTCTCTCTCTCTCTCTCTCTTCCTCTCTCTCTCTCTCTTCCTCTCTCTCTCTCTCTTCCTCTCTCTCTCTCTCTCTCTCTCTCTCTCTCTCTCTTTCTCTCCTCTCCCCCCCAAAGTCCAATCCCAACCTCTCCACAGTGGGGGGGAGACATGGAGAAATGCCTCCGCCTGGACTCACCTCCTT
>JAWQFJ010018095.1:0-12351 GCA_034096865.1 Theodoxus fluviatilis
AGAGCGCACACGACACTATTAGGTCAGTGCCAAAGAGGATACACGAGTATGAAAAGTCCTCCATTAGGAATGATCGAGTCCTCTACAGGATTGCGCCCCTAGAGTGAGGTGTACACAAGAGAGCTCACACGTGAGGTACAGCGTTCTAGCAGAGAGCACACGGCAGAGACAGAGAGCACACGGCAGAGACAGAGAGCACACGGCAGAGACAGAAGACAGAGAGACAGAAGACAGAGACAGAAGACACGCGTAAGAGCACGAATAACAGCGATTGTGTCCTCCGAGATCCATTCTCGATCGTGAAGTTTTTATTATAATGCTGATTACGGATTTTGTCACTGTTTATCGACCAGTGCGTAAATAAATATTTTGAACAAGACCACCGGATTTGGCTGGCTTCGCCCTCCCGGCGCAAGCTAGGAGAACCTCTGCACAGACAGGACTTTACAAAGGAGACAAGTCACAACACACTCCGCTGTCAGTCGCCATAGGAAGCAAGCACAATGAGCTCTATTTCTACTGGGAGGGCTTGGCATGTCCATCCCCTTTCCCTGCACTGACCTCTTCCTGCACAGCTTGGACAGCAAAAGAGACAATAAACACAACCCAGACTCTATGATACTGACTATGAGATCTGTGGGTTTACATGTAAGAAGGCGTGGACTGCTGGATCTGCAGTTACTTGCAGCCAGACCGTGTGACGTTCGAAGCTGCTCGAATCCCAGAGTTGCATCCTTCAGTTAAGCGTTTAGCCTACAGTAGGTCTCCATACCCAGGAGTGTAACTGGGTACTGTGAGGGTTGAGCTGGATTAAACATAAAGATCATCTTGGCGCGTTCGTCCCCAGCCTGGCTGCATGCTCCTCGTGGAGTTGCGAAGGTGTTGGAACGATGATGAGGGCAGCCCGATGACCAGGGGGTAAAAGTGTGCGGTTTGAGCATCCATCAATGGGAGGAAAATTGCAATGCAAAAGGCAGCACTTTACCTTTATCTTTATCATCCGACGAAACTGGGATCTGACTTGACTTATTTCTGTGGACTCCCTGTACTGATGAGCGTAGGGACTCAATGACCGGACGCCAACGGACCCGTTTCTGCTCAGCTCCCCTCAGCTGGGCTCAAGTCAGTCCGGCCGCTCTTGCCTCGCTTTCGACTGATCTTCTCCATGTCTGCTTTGGCCTCCCAACTCTTTTCTGCCTCTGTGCATACCAGTCCAGTGCCTGCTTGATGACGTTGTCCGCTGGTTGTTGTAGAGTGTTCTATCCACCCCCACTATCATTTCTTCAAGTCTTGGCTGATGGGTTTCTCATTAGTTCTCTCCTAAAGGTTAGCATTTCCAGAGTTGCCTTCACGAAAACTCAAATCAGATTAGGTCGTGTTTTCTGTACCACGTGTCAAAAACAATACCACAGCTGCGTTTCTTCGAGGATTTTGATTCGAATCTATAGCCAGCAGAGATGAGTGTTCTTAGCGAGCGTTCGTAGCGAGCGTTCGTAATAACCGCTTCCAGCCCATTAAAAAGCTATGGACTCCGCGAACAATCATCGCCATGAACACTCCTGTATGAGCGTTTTGATAGCTTCTGATAAGGCATCGTTACCTTACGGAAAACGCAGATAAGGCAAACCGCCACCATTCACACAGAAAAAAGCCACAGAAGGTAGATCACATGATCTGCAAGGAAAACCCATTGAGTCTTGGTTCAACAACAGCTAGAAACATGTATTCACTAGGGCACAAAAAAGTATGGCAGTCTCCCAAAGATAAGGGTCATTATTTACTTGAACCTTCCCCTTTCCATATCTACCATGGTAGGCAAACACTACGGGTTATCCCTGTAAGTTTTACTAAATTTAATGCTCACATCAGATAGCGTACGAGACTTCCGAGGTCAACATCGGCTTTATCTTATCTCCCCTGTTTGAAGTATTTCTAGGGTCGGCTGAACCGCCGAGGTGAACGAATTTTCTCTTCGAAATGAAAAGTAAAACTATTTATTGGGAAAACGTCTTAAGCTTTCGATGACTTGATCCCTCCTGTAAGAGAGATTGCAACATTCCCCCCAGATGTTACGTACAGAATAAAGTATCTCTGGAACACATCGACTGCACGGTAAAAAAAGTAAGGAAAGCTGTTCGTTTGCTGAGCTGCGTGCGTGCCTTGTCCTAAGGTAAAACATGTGCAATCCCTGGGCAAAAAATCATCGGACAGCTACGTAGATATCATTCTAGTAAACTAGAGATTTCGCCTACCGGCGAATACTACTGACTCGGATTCACAGAATGCGCAGATAGAAGAAGCAATAAATCTGACACATCATTCGTCTTTCACATCGTTTCATGTAAACCATACTTTCGGAACCAACACGTTTTCAAACACTTTATAGTGACTGTGGAAGTTTGAAAAGGTTGCAAGACATCTTTTACATGAGGAAATTCACACCTGGAGCTACGCAGTAGATATGTCGGCAGAACGTAAAATTCGGGCAGGATGTAATAATACAGATGTAAACAGTTAGAGATGTATACACTGGACTTGACAGAAATACAATCCAAATCATCTTATCAGTTGTACTACCTGCCCCCGCCGCTTCCCCGGCCCCCCCCCCCCCCCCCCCGCCCCTCTGTGTGTGTGTGTGCGTGCGTGAGTGCGTGTCTGTCTGTCAGTATGTGTGTGTGTGTGTGTGTGTGTGTGAGTGTGTGTGTGTGTGTGTGTGTGTGTGCGCGCGCGCGCGCGCGTGTGTGTGTGTGAGTGTGCGTGTGTGTGTGTCCGTCTTTGTCTCTATCTGTCTGTCTGTCTCTGTCTCTGTCTCTGTCTCTGTCTCCGTCTCCGTCTCCGTCCCTGTCTCTGTCTCCGTCTCTCTGTCTGTCTGTGTGTCTGTGTGTCTCTGTCTCCGTCTCTCTGTCTGTCTGTGTGTCTGTGTGTCTGTCTGTCTGTGTATCTCTGTGTCTGTCTGTCTGTCTGTCTGTCTGTGTATCTCTGTGTCTGTCTGTCTGTCTGTCTGTCTGTCTGTCTGTCTGTCTGTCTGTCTGTGTATCTGTCTGTCTGTCTGTCTGTCTGTCTGTCTGTCTGTCTGTCTGTCTGTCTGTCTGTCTGCTGGAGGAGGACCCAAAAGCCCAGCAGTCAGGGCTTCGGTCATAGGCTAGACGGTTGTTTATCCTGCAACGTAGAGCGTGACCTTCTTGCATTTGAATGACATGATGTTTTTACTCGCCAAATCTTGTGATTGGACAATGCCCCGCAGAGATGAATTTTCCCCGCCTAATCTTGTTATCTTAAATGATTAGCCGGCTGTAGCGGTGAGCGTTCGTGAAATATCGGACCCAAAGAGTGTTGTATTTGTTGCGTGTGATTGATCGCACTAACATTTTACATGAAAGTATCATTTGATAGGGTAATAAGGTGAAAGAAAACGATGAAAACCCATGTTTCGGGTGAAAACGTCATGTCATTCATATGTAAGTAGGTCACGCTCTACGTTTCAGGATAAACCACAGTCTACCTATGCCACTTCCTGCTGATGAGGGGGCATCGAGCGGCTCTGACCGTTTGTTAAATTACAGTTGTTGCATTTAGCAGGCACCAGCAGCAGTTCTGCAGTTTAGGTTGTCAAGATTCTTAAGTAAATTACAAAGGCATCTTGAACAGGTGTTTGCAACTGCTTCTGCACAAAGTTACCGCGAATCAATATCTGATTATAATTACAGAAACCAGACTGTTTAGGACAGGCAAGGAGGTGGATCAGCCAATCAGATGCCCCCTATTAATCGTCTCTGGCACGCATGCCCAGACTCGAAAGTCCCACCTTTGGTAGCACCAGAGATTCGAAAGACTCACGCCTAGATCACTGCTCCACTTCCTGCATAGCGGAACCAGACTTGAAGGCCACTAATACTCTCTTTGACGGGGGCAAACATCTCGGCGGGACTGGGCTGAAATTAAGCATGTCATCAATCTGCACTTATCTGTTAGGTGATTTTGTTTCACTGCTGTATTGTATTGATGTAAATTGTTGTTAACAGAGCTGATGTGCTGACATCCTTCCGTACAGCTGTGAGACCTTGACTATCTACAAGAAACACAGTCTGCATTTTCAACTTCGCCATCTCTGTAACTTACGGAGAATCTCATGGGCTGACCTAATGTCGAATACTGACATTTTGAGAAAATCAGGATTGCCGGAAGTCAAAGCATCCACCGAAAAACACCATCTTTATTGGGGCAGTTCTTTGGTCAGAATGAAAGACAACAGACTGCCAAAGCAAACCCTCTATTCAGAACTCATCAACAATTTACGAAGGGTTTGAGAGCACCCGATGCATTGCAAAGACAAGCTAAACGCAACCTTGGAGGCATACGTTATCGAGACGGCTTGTTGAAAAACAAGACGAAAAAAACAGATACCATCTGCACTGCCTGGAAAGCAGGAATGAGAGGTGGAGTCGAACGTTTCGAATATCACCCATTGCTTGCTTTTGACAACAAAAGACGCCCATGAAATGGCGCTCTGTAGTACTCATTGACTAACACATCAATGATCACCATCATTGCCACTAGCTCTGAACCTCTGAATTTGGGCTGCGGTTTCATCTTCAGCGCCACTGACGTTTTTCGTCTAAATCGATGGACAACCTTGCTGTAGTGCCAGCAATGATAGTCTTGACCCATCCCACACTGCGATGTCGTGAAGTCAGAATACTTTCTCACATCAGCGCATATACCACGTAAAAATGTATGTACTGAACCAGGAAATAAAATCTTCAAGAACGATAAATGAAGTCTAGGCTTTTTTGCGACGACTGTTATCTTGGTGTACATAGTAGGATTCTAATGCATCGATATCTAATAGTTTTCTTGAAGTTGAGACTCTGCTAAAGCTAAATGTAAACTTTGCATGAGAACTTGACAGAAAAAGCAAATACAGTTTCGGCCCACTCTGGGGCTTATGCATCCAGAACAACATACGACTGAAACTGCCTGGTGTCCCCTTAAGGCCCTTTCAAAACGAGGCATGTGCTTGCAGAAGGATTTTGCATCTTGACCCAGTTTCCACGATTGCTGTTTGCTGCAAGCAAATCGTGGGTGCGACATAGAACGAAAAAGAAAGAAAGCTCGCGGCATCGAATAGACAACCGTCCATTTGCCGGCGACGAAGCAGTAGCGCAGCCATCAATCAACCAATCAGAACAGAGTCCAAGAAAGAAACCACAGAGTTACATGATGACAGGCATGTTGTATCATGTAGCTCAGTGGGAAAAAACAACCTAGTGTCGTTCAAATTTCAGGAGATGCGAGATCTTTCCATATATGGTGAGAGCTGCGACACCGTTTCTTGCGTTTGCTGCATGGTGCGCTGCGAGGCACCATTGTAGTTTGGTCGCGTCCTGTGCAATGGGCTTGACACCTGGGACCCCTGGCTGTCGATCTGTTGGGGCCCACTCAGCTAGGGGTGCTTCCAAGTAGCCAAGGGAAGCAATCAGGAAACGCCGGCACTGCATCCGATCAAGACGCAATCTATGGGCAGAATAAACTGAAATTCAGATTCAGTTATCCACCGCAGTTTGCCAGTGACCCATCCTCCTGTGGATTGAGGGTAAGAATGGACCCACCGCGTCCCCCTGCGCGATACATAACAGGCGATTAATGAGGGAATCCGAAACTCGACTTGATCTTAAAGTGATCACTTCTAGCGATTTTTGTTTTCAATGCCCTCACATAGCCTGTTGAAAGTAATAGGCCAGAAAGCTCCTTTTATTCATATAATCGTTCATTCGGTCATTTATTCATGCCTACAATACAAACCTCCTAGGACGAACTACAATACAAACCTCCTAGGACGAACTAAAAGCAAAACTCAGAGTAAAAAGAAAAGAAACTGATCACCGAATCTTCGTATCTCTCTCTTTTAGTGAGACATCTTCGTATTTGGCCATCACCCAATTTGATGAGCATTTGGCCATCACAAAAAAGTCAAGCGACCGAATTTAGTTTGTCTTCTGACAAGGCGACCTACCTCTTCTAATGAGTCTTTTATTCGAAAAGGCTTCCAGAGTGTACTAGTGGACTCGTCCGAGGAGAGGGGTGTGGGAAAGACAGCGAAGATGAGGTGCCACACAAGCGACCGGGCCACAACATCTGATTGGCTGCGTTTTCATAACGTTGTGTTCGAATCTTCATATTCTGTTGTCATTATATGTGTGAGTCACTGCAAATTCATCACCGATTAACCGACCGAGATCGCTTGCCAATCAGTTGCTGTCTTTCCCACACCCCTCTGCTCGGACGAGTTCACTAGTACACTCTGGAAGCCTTTTCGAATAAAAGACTCATTAGAAGAGGTAGGTCGCCTTGTCAGAAGACAAACTAAATTCGGTCGCTTGACTTTTTTGTGATGGCCAAATGCTCATCAAATTGGGTGATGGCCAAATACGAAGATGTCTCACTAAAAGAGAGAGATACGAAGATTCGGTGATCAGTTTCTTTTCTTTTTACTCTGAGTTTTGCTTTTAGTTCGTCCTAGGAGGTTTGTATTGCAGTTCGTCCTAGGAGGTTTTTATTGTAGGCATGAATAAATGACCGAATGAACGATTATATGAATAAAAGGAGCTTTCTGGCCTATTACTTTCAACAGGCTATGTGAGGGCATTGAAAACAAAAATCGCTAGAAGTGATCACTTTAAGATCAAGTCGAGTTTCGGATTCCCTCATTAATCGCCTGTTATGTATCGCGCAGGGGGACGCGGTGGGTCCATTCTTACCCTCAATCCACAGGAGGATGGGTCACTGGCAAACTGCGGTGGATAACTGAATCTGAATTTCAGTTTATTCTGCCCATAGATTGCGTCTTGATCGGATGCAGTGCCGGCGTTTCCTGATTGCTTCCCTTGGCTACTTGGAAGCACCCCTAGCTGAGTGGGCCCCAACAGATCGACAGCCAGGGGTCCCAGGTGTCAAGCCCATTGCACAGGACGCGACCAAACTACAATGGTGCCTCGCAGCGCACCATGCAGCAAACGCAAGAAACGGTGTCGCAGCTCTCACCATATATGGAAAGATCTCGCATCTCCTGAAATTTGAACGACACTAGGTTGTTTTTTCCCACTGAGCTACATGATACAACATGCCTGTCATCATGTAACTCTGTGGTTTCTTTCTTGGACTCTGTTCTGATTGGTTGATTGATGGCTGCGCTACTGCTTCGTCGCCGGCAAATGGACGGTTGTCTATTCGATGCCGCGAGCTTTCTTTCTTTTTCGTTCTATGTCGCACCCACGATTTGCTTGCAGCAAACAGCAATCGTGGAAACTGGGTCAAGATGCAAAATCCTTCTGCAAGCACATGCCTCGTTTTGAAAGGGCCTTAAGGGGACACCAGGCAGTTTCAGTCGTATGTTGTTCTGGATGCATAAGCCCCAGAGTGGGCCGAAACTGTATTTGCTTTTTCTGTCAAGTTCTCATGCAAAGTTTACATTTAGCTTTAGCAGAGTCTCAACTTCAAGAAAACTATTAGATATCGATGCATTAGAATCCTACTATGTACACCAAGATAACAGTCGTCGCAAAAAAGCCTAGACTTCATTTATCGTTCTTGAAGATTTTATTTCCTGGTTCAGTACATACATTTTTACGTGGTATATGCGCTGATGTGAGAAATTATTCTGACTTCACGACATCGCAGTGTGGGATGGGTCAAGACTATCATTGCTGGCACTACAGCAAGGTTGTCCATCGATTTAGACGAAAAACGTCAGTGGCGCTGAAGATGAAACCGCAGCCCAAATTCAGAGGTTCAGAGCTAGTGGCAATGATGGTGATCATTGATGTGTTAGTCAATGAGTACTACAGAGCGCCATTTCATGGGCGTCTTTTGTTGTCAAAAGCAAGCAATGGGTGATATTCGAAACGTTCGACTCCACCTCTCATTCCTGCTTTCCAGGCAGTGCAGATGGTATCTGTTTTTTTCGTCTTGTTTTTCAACAAGCCGTCTCGATAACGTATGCCTCCAAGGTTGCGTTTAGCTTGTCTTTGCAATGCATCGGGTGCTCTCAAACCCTTCGTAAATTGTTGATGAGTTCTGAATAGAGGGTTTGCTTTGGCAGTCTGTTGTCTTTCATTCTGACCAAAGAACTGCCCCAATAAAGATGGTGTTTTTCGGTGGATGCTTTGACTTCTGGCAATCCTGATTTTCTCAAAATGTCAGTATTCGACATTAGGTCAGCCCATGAGATTCTCCGTAAGTTACAGAGATGGCGAAGTTGAAAATGCAGACTGTGTTTCTTGTAGATAGTCAAGGTCTCACAGCTGTACGGAAGGATGTCAGCACATCAGCTCTGTTAACAACAATTTACATCAATACAATACAGCAGTGAAACAAAATCACCTAACAGATAAGTGCAGATTGATGACATGCTTAATTTCAGCCCAGTCCCGCCGAGATGTTTGCCCCCGTCAAAGAGAGTATTAGTGGCCTTCAAGTCTGGTTCCGCTATGCAGGAAGTGGAGCAGTGATCTAGGCGTGAGTCTTTCGAATCTCTGGTGCTACCAAAGGTGGGACTTTCGAGTCTGGGCATGCGTGCCAGAGACGATTAATAGGGGGCATCTGATTGGCTGATCCACCTCCTTGCCTGTCCTAAACAGTCTGGTTTCTGTAATTATAATCAGATATTGATTCGCGGTAACTTTGTGCAGAAGCAGTTGCAAACACCTGTTCAAGATGCCTTTGTAATTTACTTAAGAATCTTGACAACCTAAACTGCAGAACTGCTGCTGGTGCCTGCTAAATGCAACAACTGTAATTTAACAAACGGTCAGAGCCGCTCGATGCCCCCTCATCAGCAGGAAGTGGCATAGGTAGACTGTGGTTTATCCTGAAACGTAGAGCGTGACCTACTTACATATGAATGACATGACGTTTTCACCCGAAACATGGGTTTTCATCGTTTTCTTTCACCTTATTACCCTATCAAATGATACTTTCATGTAAAATGTTAGTGCGATCAATCACACGCAACAAATACAACACTCTTTGGGTCCGATATTTCACGAACGCTCACCGCTACAGCCGGCTAATCATTTAAGATAACAAGATTAGGCGGGGAAAATTCATCTCTGCGGGGCATTGTCCAATCACAAGATTTGGCGAGTAAAAACATCATGTCATTCAAATGCAAGAAGGTCACGCTCTACGTTGCAGGATAAACAACCGTCTAGCCTATGACCGAAGCCCTGACTGCTGGGCTTTTGGGTCCTCCTCCAGCAGACAGACAGACAGACAGACAGACAGACAGACAGACAGACAGACAGACAGACAGACAGACAGATACACAGACAGACAGACAGACAGACAGACAGACAGACAGACAGACAGACAGACACAGAGATACACAGACAGACAGACAGACAGACAGACACAGAGATACACAGACAGACAGACACACAGACACACAGACAGACAGAGAGACGGAGACAGAGACACACAGACACACAGACAGACAGAGAGACGGAGACAGAGACAGGGACGGAGACGGAGACGGAGACAGAGACAGAGACAGAGACAGAGACAGACAGACAGATAGAGACAAAGACGGACACACACACACGCACACTCACACACACACACGCGCGCGCGCGCGCGCACACACACACACACACACACACACACTCACACACACACACACACACACACACATACTGACAGACAGACACGCACTCACGCACGCACACACACACACAGAGGGGCGGGGGGGGGGGGGGGGCAGGGGAAGCGGCGGGGGCAGGTAGTACAACTGATAAGATGATTTGGATTGTATTTCTGTCAAGTCCAGTGTATACATCTCTAACTGTTTACATCTGTATTATTACATCCTGCCCGAATTTTACGTTCTGCCGACATATCTACTGCGTAGCTCCAGGTGTGAATTTCCTCATGTAAAAGATGTCTTGCAACCTTTTCAAACTTCCACAGTCACTATAAAGTGTTTGAAAACGTGTTGGTTCCGAAAGTATGGTTTACATGAAACGATGTGAAAGACGAATGATGTGTCAGATTTATTGCTTCTTCTATCTGCGCATTCTGTGAATCCGAGTCAGTAGTATTCGCCGGTAGGCGAAATCTCTAGTTTACTAGAATGATATCTACGTAGCTGTCCGATGATTTTTTGCCCAGGGATTGCACATGTTTTACCTTAGGACAAGGCACGCACGCAGCTCAGCAAACGAACAGCTTTCCTTACTTTTTTTACCGTGCAGTCGATGTGTTCCAGAGATACTTTATTCTGTACGTAACATCTGGGGGGAATGTTGCAATCTCTCTTACAGGAGGGATCAAGTCATCGAAAGCTTAAGACGTTTTCCCAATAAATAGTTTTACTTTTCATTTCGAAGAGAAAATTCGTTCACCTCGGCGGTTCAGCCGACCCTAGAAATACTTCAAACAGGGGAGATAAGATAAAGCCGATGTTGACCTCGGAAGTCTCGTACGCTATCTGATGTGAGCATTAAATTTAGTAAAACTTACAGGGATAACCCGTAGTGTTTGCCTACCATGGTAGATATGGAAAGGGGAAGGTTCAAGTAAATAATGACCCTTATCTTTGGGAGACTGCCATACTTTTTTGTGCCCTAGTGAATACATGTTTCTAGCTGTTGTTGAACCAAGACTCAATGGGTTTTCCTTGCAGATCATGTGATCTACCTTCTGTGGCTTTTTTCTGTGTGAATGGTGGCGGTTTGCCTTATCTGCGTTTTCCGTAAGGTAACGATGCCTTATCAGAAGCTATCAAAACGCTCATACAGGAGTGTTCATGGCGATGATTGTTCGCGGAGTCCATAGCTTTTTAATGGGCTGGAAGCGGTTATTACGAACGCTCGCTACGAACGCTCGCTAAGAACACTCATCTCTGCTGGCTATAGATTCGAATCAAAATCCTCGAAGAAACGCAGCTGTGGTATTGTTTTTGACACGTGGTACAGAAAACACGACCTAATCTGATTTGAGTTTTCGTGAAGGCAACTCTGGAAATGCTAACCTTTAGGAGAGAACTAATGAGAAACCCATCAGCCAAGACTTGAAGAAATGATAGTGGGGGTGGATAGAACACTCTACAACAACCAGCGGACAACGTCATCAAGCAGGCACTGGACTGGTATGCACAGAGGCAGAAAAGAGTTGGGAGGCCAAAGCAGACATGGAGAAGATCAGTCGAAAGCGAGGCAAGAGCGGCCGGACTGACTTGAGCCCAGCTGAGGGGAGCTGAGCAGAAACGGGTCCGTTGGCGTCCGGTCATTGAGTCCCTACGCTCATCAGTACAGGGAGTCCACAGAAATAAGTCAAGTCAGATCCCAGTTTCGTCGGATGATAAAGATAAAGGTAAAGTGCTGCCTTTTGCATTGCAATTTTCCTCCCATTGATGGATGCTCAAACCGCACACTTTTACCCCCTGGTCATCGGGCTGCCCTCATCATCGTTCCAACACCTTCGCAACTCCACGAGGAGCATGCAGCCAGGCTGGGGACGAACGCGCCAAGATGATCTTTATGTTTAATCCAGCTCAACCCTCACAGTACCCAGTTACACTCCTGGGTATGGAGACCTACTGTAGGCTAAACGCTTAACTGAAGGATGCAACTCTGGGATTCGAGCAGCTTCGAACGTCACACGGTCTGGCTGCAAGTAACTGCAGATCCAGCAGTCCACGCCTTCTTACATGTAAACCCACAGATCTCATAGTCAGTATCATAGAGTCTGGGTTGTGTTTATTGTCTCTTTTGCTGTCCAAGCTGTGCAGGAAGAGGTCAGTGCAGGGAAAGGGGATGGACATGCCAAGCCCTCCCAGTAGAAATAGAGCTCATTGTGCTTGCTTCCTATGGCGACTGACAGCGGAGTGTGTTGTGACTTGTCTCCTTTGTAAAGTCCTGTCTGTGCAGAGGTTCTCCTAGCTTGCGCCGGGAGGGCGAAGCCAGCCAAATCCGGTGGTCTTGTTCAAAATATTTATTTACGCACTGGTCGATAAACAGTGACAAAATCCGTAATCAGCATTATAATAAAAACTTCACGATCGAGAATGGATCTCGGAGGACACAATCGCTGTTATTCGTGCTCTTACGCGTGTCTTCTGTCTCTGTCTTCTGTCTCTCTGTCTTCTGTCTCTGCCGTGTGCTCTCTGTCTCTGCCGTGTGCTCTCTGTCTCTGCCGTGTGCTCTCTGCTAGAACGCTGTACCTCACGTGTGAGCTCTCTTGTGTACACCTCACTCTAGGGGCGCAATCCTGTAGAGGACTCGATCATTCCTAATGGAGGACTTTTCATACTCGTGTATCCTCTTTGGCACTGACCTAATAGTGTCGTGTGCGCTC
>JAWQFJ010018097.1:0-15085 GCA_034096865.1 Theodoxus fluviatilis
GGTGGCCGACAGGGGTGTTGCCCGGATTTTGCCCAGCATCCACAAGCTTTTCTCTAGTCCAAAATGATTTTTCGACGACAAATATCGATGAAATCTTGCGCGATCTGTATCTTTTGATTGCTCTCACAATGCTCCTGACGGACATGGGGTTCCTGCCGGGGTCTCTGTAGACCATTTGCTTGGGAGTTCGGATGTCCAGTCCAAGGATCTTTTTACATGCAAAGGTGTTAACTGGTTCCATTCCCTCCCCATATTTCTGCTCCAGGAGTAGGGAGGATCAGAACGGCTTTTTGTTTACCCTTTGTGGCCAAGTCATCCACACAGACACTCATAGATAATCTGGTTGTGAATGCGACACCTAGATATTTACACTGGTTCACAACCTCCAACTATTTCTTGTCACGAATCCACTCCTCGTTTTCTGCCAGGTATCCCCCCTTCCTGAATACCATAACTTCCTCCGCTTTCTGCCGTTACATCCGGGCACCTCATGTGTCTCAGCTTTGCTGTGATTACACAACCCGTTCCACAACCACTAGGGGGCTGTTGGGATTCGCCTTTCCACCCCTCCATTTGGGCGTGGCACGGACAGCCTGGACGGAGGCTGTCCGCGCTATGGCGCTTTTATCACCCAAATGGAGCGGAACTCGCTCGCTTCCCTCCTTGCCAGATTAAAAGGAGTCACAGCTGCAGTTTTCAGTTACCAGAACTGAGGCTCGGCTGTGGCCATTCGCAAACGCAGACCCGTTTTCATTGTGGTTTCTTCTCTGCATGCTCCCTTGATATCAAATTATGGCGGATAACATAAAGAAATTTGCGTGAAGCGCAAAGACATTTATGTAAGACGCCAGGAAGTAAGGTCGCCGTGACCAGGGACTGGGATTTTTCCCTGGACAGATCTAGCGCCGCGCATGCGCCGGCGCCCGTACACACGCGAAGGTAACCCACGCTATCATTGGAGCTCCAAGCAGAGAGCCAAGCACACGACGTCCCGTTCTGTCTGGCGAGTAAAATTTGTTTTTCTCAATTCAATAACCGCCCTCATGCCCCTCCAGCCACCCATCCTTTCACAGTTCCTTTTCTTGCGGAGATACTTTTCAAATTGGGTAATTTCTACACACACACATACACACGTGTACACACCCACCCACACACTTTTCTGTGGTGGGTACATTTGGGTTTGCATTGACATGTTTGCGGCGTCATATACGAATTCTATTTTGGACCAGCCCCACTTGGGTTATGGGGATTGACGGCCATCGTGCCCCTACCCCCCCCCCCCCCCCCCCCCTCCAAAAAAAAAAAAAAAAAAAAAAAAAAAATTCTTTCCTTGTCCATTTGGCATTCTTCATGACATGTGATTCGAAATGGTCATTTCGGAACCGCCCCACCTTTACGTTGCATTGTTTTCAGAACAGCCCCACTTTTTCATGTTTCATTGGCGTAGGTAGTGCCTCCCCATCCCCAAAAATTTTTTTTCCTTGTACATTTGGGATTTCATTGACATGTGTTGCCGCGTCTGTTCCGAATGGTAACTTTGGAACTGCACCGCTTTTCCCGTTTGATGGTATTTTGGGAACAGCCCTAAATTTTCCTGTTTGCATGACATACAGCGTGCCTCCCCGAATTTTTCTTTCCTTGTACAGTTGGGATTTTTCATTGACATCTGTTGCGTCGTCGTTTTTGAATTGTACTCTCGGAACTGCCCCACCCTTTACGTTTGATTGTATTTTGGGAACAGCCACGAAACAAGTTCCCGTTCGAATGACGGACTTGGGCCTCCCCGATGTTCTTTCCTTGGAGTTTTTACGTTTGATTGGCGTCCATAGTGCTCTTGCAAGTTGTGAATTTTTCATGACATGTGTTTGCGGCGGTGTTTCCGACTGGTAATTTCGGAACGGCCCCACGATTCACGTTTGATTGTACTTTGGGTACTTTTCACGTTCGATTGTAATTGGGAATAACTCCCAAATTTTCCCGTTTGATAGCCGTACATCGTGCCTCCCCAATGATTCTTTCCTTGTACACTTGGGGTTGATCATGGACAGTGTTTGCGTCGTTGTTTCCGAGTAGTAATTTTGGTACCGCCCCTCTATTCACATTTGATTGGTGTCCATCAGGCCTCCCCGAGTTCTCTGGCCGAGGGCCAATCGAGTGGGTTGGGTTGTACACTCCCTCCTAGCGGTTTTGTTTCGAAACCATATTGGATAGTTCAATTGGCGGGGTCACATACCTACACTTGTCGACCTTCAACCTTTCCTCTTCCATTACCATCCTGTACATCGATTTACATGTCCCACCTATGTTGCTTTCCATGTACTGAATTATTATTTGTTTGATCGAGTCCCCAGAGACTCTAGGAAGGGTAGGAGCCGTGCTTTTCCCACTTGGGTTTTTACCGCAGGTCCTCCCTTCCGCCTGGCGCTTTTATCACCCAAATGGAGCGGAACTCGCTCGCTTCCCTCCTTGCCAGATTAAAAGGAGTCACAGCTGCAGTTTTCAGTTACCAGAACTGAGGCTCGGCTGTGGCCATTCGCAAACGCAGACCCGTTTTCATTGTGGTTTCTTCTCTGCATGCTCCCTTGATATCAAATTATGGCGGATAACATAAAGACAACAATGCTGACAACCAGACCTGAAGTAGGATCATGAGATGAGACTTGGCAGATTTGTATAGATGTAAATGGCCCCATTAATGCAGAGAAACTAGCCAGTCTTGTTAATCAATTCAGATGAGGGTGACGAGAAGTAAGAATTTCTCCAAAGAAACACACCTGATACTGCGCACAGACTGACTACATATACAAGTCCCTCTTGCACAAGCTTCAGACTATCTGCGTCCCTCTGACAAAAAGATTTCAGTTCTCATTTGCATTGCATCAGAGACAGGTCAGCTTCTCAGTGAAAAAGTTGTCTGCTACAGAATTAGTTTGTCCCGTCTTGAAGATTGGGCTCTCACATGATCCAAACTCTGGCATTTGTACTTTAATCTTCTACTGTTCTAGAGACTTCCTTCATCTGCACCAATTCCACATCATAAATAGCACAGCTGACACTCAAGGTTAATGAAGTAAACTCCTTTTCAGTCAGGCGATACATCCTGCCCAAGCATACACAAGGAAAACACATGCATGACAGGCATGTATGAAATAAGTCACTCGCTTCCACCAATTGCGTGGACAAGGTTGTTAGTGCAAGACATGGCAATGATTAGAGACAATAGTGCTAAGAAGCAAATACTGTTAGTTCACAAATACGCATACTCCAACCACTAATCAACCACTCCAATTCACTGCGTCGCACTAAAAAAAAAATATATAAAAGATCATAAAATGGATACAGTGGGACTAGGTTATGTTGTTCGTCCGTCGAGTCGACGAGGACCACTCTAGTCATCCGGGGGGTTGCTGGGACTGGTTCTGTCTGTGTGTGCGCAGATGGCTAACGAGGCCGATCCTGGCACGGAAGGTTCGGGAACAGAAGGGACATGGGACAAGTGGGACGTCTCCAGGGGGGTTGACAGCATGGGCCTTGCGGGCTTGCCTCTTCTTTTCTGCGGCAGTGATCCTGTTTGCCTCGCATGTCTTGGCACCTTTGTGGATGGAAGAGCGCCAGGTGGATCGGTCCATTGCAGCCCGTTCCCACGTGTCTGGATTGATGGCAAAAGCTTTCAGTGAAGCTTTCAGGGTGTCTTTGAAGCGCTTCTTTTGCCCACCGACTAGGTATTAGCACAACAAAGGGTATTTTAATTGCCGCTACTGAAAACAGGCATAAGCACAAACTATAATGCCAAATCTCCAGCTAAAAAAACGCAGGCACCATCACAAAGTAGGGATAAAAACGAAGGAAGTAATGTTTGACTTAGATGACAGAGTAATCCGACACAAACTGAAAATGTAATGTCCATGGTAAAAAGTAGCTACATCGTGCACCAGATTCTGAACCAAAGTAGATTATGGAATGTGTTTGTCCCACTGTGGCATTCTGAAGCTTTCAAACATGGCAGCAAAGGAATTCATATTTCACTTTGAATACTTCGATGGTGACTACGATGAAGGACACGGAAACTTCGCACACACTGGATATTAGTGAGAACAAAATTAACACCATGGAAAAATCAAACACATGTTTAAAAATTCACATCAAGGTTGGAATAAAAATCTACCAATGCACATTATACTTGTTAAAAACGATAAACCAAACAAGTAATTAGTACTACTCAAATGACTGTGCGTCTACATACACCAAACCTCATCAAGATCCTCTCAAGGCCGAAAAGCGTAGACACGGCTGCATGACTTTGCGGGAAAGAGAGCACCGCAGCTCTGCTAGCTGTAGGAGAACATTCACATCCAGCCAAACCCTGAATGCAACAACTCACTCTGTAGATGAGCATTCCGTCTCGGATACTTCCATGAACGTGCTGCAATGCACTGAGGACAATACAAGGAACACAAAAAACACCCACACCCACACACACATTATAATAAGTGCCAGGAGGGGTTTTGCAGAATTTTCTGACAAAATATCCACACTCACGTTGCAAACCCTACGCTGGATGCACGATTATCAGTTGATGTTGAAGGCGATGACTGATGAACAAGCATGTCCATGAACAATGTATGCACATTCACAACTCATCCTTGCAGCAAGCTGTTACCAACTGATGATGGTGATGATGACTAACAGAGGAGCGTGTCTAATCAGCCAGTTGGTGTGGCTGATCTGCTGGCCTTTGAACACTGCCTGGTGAGAAATATACTTACATCAATACACACATGAAATGACTGGAGCAGAGCCCATGCATGAACGCACACATCAACACACACACCATCATGCAGGAAGAAACTTCAAGCTTGTTCCCCTGCAATCTTCCAAAAGCTGTGGAACCTCATCTGAACTCAGCATGGATTCAACCTATCTTGAAGCTGACATTCACAGAATCTGAGAAACTCCAACAATTATGAAACACATCCAACAAATATGAGAATGCACAAGTATACTTATTTTCCAAACTGACTGGTCACATTATCAGACACATCTATAATGATTTTGAATATTCAAACAAAAGTGACTGGCATCTTCCAAAATACTTTGGGAACTATCTCCCCAAAAATATGGTGTGCCTATTTCAATTACTTGACTTATTCAGTGCAAAACTTCTAACCTTTTCTTAAAGAAAAATCGAGACATTGTTCAATATCTCACTGCTTTCATAATATTATGGCACACTGCTTTATGATGGTGTCCAAGAATTTTTTCCACAGGAAAAAACTGGAAAATGATTTTCAAGAACACTCTAGTATTTGCTAACAAAAGAAAATGTGCTGTCACCAAAAATTACACATAACTTTTCTAAATCCATAATCACACTCCATCAACATGTCATCTGAGCAGCATCCATATTCAACCAAGTTGATGTATCCAACACAATCAGCCCTGGAACAATCTAGGCCTATCAAGTGATGTATCCAACACAATCAGCCCTGGAACAATCTAGGCCTATCAAGTGGAAATATGAATGATGACCTCACGCTAGTGGACATTGAATTTCTCCACAAAAGATGCTCCTCAGCAAGTCACGGGCAATTTACATGAATGGAAGACAGGTATGCAATGAGACAAGGTGATGTTTCACTGATGCTTTCCGCAGACGCTCAATGCGCATACATCAATTTCACAACTGAATTAAATTCATACGAAAATAAACCCATCAATATGGCATTTCTCTTTGCAAAGAAAAATTATCAATGTAGCTGTCGATACAAACTAATTTTGAAACATATTTCAAGAATTTGTGGATCATTCAAAATAAAAGTCTACATGATTTTGTATTGAAAGTTTAAGTAAATCTGACATTACAGTTTCAGACAGAATTAAAATGGGAGTGGGGGTGGGGGTGGGGTGGGGGTGGGGGGGTGAGGGGTCGGGGGAAAGAGATCAAGACCTAAATTAACCTGGCTTCAAATTGGAGTGCTGTAAACCCTCTCTCTCAAGGACAAAGTTACGCTGCCATGCCATTCCTAGTAACAATCCATAATTTTCCCCTGTAAAGCAACCTTATATTGAGCAGCACAATGCATGCAAATTGACAAAATGATACAACAATTTTAGCTATTTTTCATGAGTGGGATCACTTCACTTTGAAAGTGAAGTACTATTACAATCTTTCCTTAAAACCAACTGAATATCCAGATATAATCCTATGTTGCTGGTTTTTATTCATGACAAACAACTGTCACATCAAATTTGTAATTATGTTAACAACACATAATGAAGGCATTTTTCTTCTTCTTGTACAACTCAACACTGAAAACCCAACTGATTGACAAGTAATTGATAATGGCATTGGACAACAATACTACACAGCCAGTTTTCAAAACAATCCAAGGTTTGTGGAAATTGCACCAGCATTTATACAAATCTTTCTTCTTTTTTGTTGTTTGCCTTTTGAGAGTGATTTTATCATAACAGAAGGATTCAATGCAACATTAAAAAGTTGTTTTTCAAACAGCAGGAATTGCACAACTTGTGAAGCTGACTTACAGTCTAACAACCAAGTCAGCTTACAATGGCACAAAACAAGCAGCTTAACTTCAACATATGGAATATCCTGAACATGGTTATTTCTTACTTACACATTTGTTTATGTGTCTTATTTCTCATTTGGCAAAAATGCTTTTCTGACCTGCATAAATGTTCCCCAACATGATAATTTCATCATAACCATTTAATGTTTTCATGTACACAGTCAAAGGAGCCAAAGTCAATCTCTTAGACTTTACTGTCTGGTGAAGAGGTATCTCCCACCTAAACCAAACAGTGACCATGGAAGTGCCAAGTAGAAAACTGTTTCTATTTGATAAAATGTTTCCCAGTCACTTGTCAGCCATAGGGAAAGAACGACACAAAAAAAATCTACACAGATCATTTTGAGTAAGAAGACACTGAGAAAAGTTTTGAATTCTGGGCAAAAATGTTTTCCGACAAAGGTCATGGTTTGAAATGTGACTACAGCGTCCTAGCCGGCCAGCCGGCCAGACAAAAGTTGGACATCCAACCACTTAATTAAGCTCCAAATCAGTCTTTGGGCAAAAAGAGCGACAGCATGACAATACACAGAGCAGCAGAACATATCAAGCAGAGCTTGCTGAATGCAAGATTTGGATAGCAATGTGGGAAGCAAGTTGACAGCACTGTTTAGTCCAGTGCAGAGCTGCACAAGAAGGATGTGGGCATTAAAGAAATTCTTAGAAATTCTAGGAAGAACAAACAGTCACACACAGCTGGTGAAAAATTACATGATATTGAGAGAGAGAGAGAGAGAGAGAGAGAGAGAGAGAGAGAGAGAGAGAGAGAGAGAGAGAGAGATAGAATATAGAAATGCAGACTGAAGACTGTCAAGAGAAACTTGCACTCTCCAGATGCTGCCTGAAACACATACAGTGGCTCTGGAAGGAAATGACAGCAATGGACAATGAAACAGTTCCCCTGATAAATGACATTAGAAATGGGACTTCTTGTTTTGAAAAGGCAGGCACCACAATCAGGCTTTTTCAAGAGCATCTTTTCCTATGTTTGTTGTATAATTTCTAACTTGGGGCAATTCAAGTGCTCATTTATCTCATTGCTGTGTTGAAGTTCTGATTGAAGAAGCAAGCCCACCTCAGAAGGAACTGGAGTTAACTAAGCTTTGAGATTTAGTTTTGGAAAAAATCTCATTGACAAAGAGGAGTCGCATATCGTGTGCATTAGGGGGAAATTAAGGGGGAAAATAATAATGCACATTGGACATATTGTCTCAAACAATCAACTGAATTGCATGTATGCAACACCGTGACTTTCACACAAGTCACAACTGGAATAGGCAACAGCCAGCATCAATATTAAATTCAAATGCATCACGTTGAAAACTTAATCAAGGATGTAAAATAAACCTAGTTTTAGATGCTTTTACAGTTTTAGGAATATCTGCATTTTTGCAGTAACTGACAAACTTGTCACAAACTCTCATAGAGACAACTTTGGTAAACACCTTAAAATGTGTAATATTTCCTCAATGTGTAGACTAAGTTATCACATTCAATACCTTAACTTTCCAGTTTTGTAAACAAAGCAGCTGTTATCTTAAACAGCAAAAGCAAAATAAACAACAACAGAGGGAAACAAGTCAAACACTTGCTAAATCACAGGATACTCATTTCTGTTCTATTTGATCCCTTTTGAAATTAAAATTCAAGACTAGTGCACATATACAGCATTGGGTTTTACAAACCAGAGGTCAGCCTGCTCAAAGAGTTGACAGCAAAGAACGAAACAAAAATCCCCCCCCCTCCACACAAACACACACACTAAACCACGTACACACACATCTAGAACATAAGCTTGGCTTAGGGCAGAACAGTAATTCAGTATTGTTTAAAATAGACCCCCGGCACCCCCCACTCCCCCAAAAAGATGAAAAAAAAGACACATAAAATGAAGACATATGAAAGAAAGCTTCCCATTTACTCTTCTGCACATCAGAATTTTGGACCTTGTCTTACCACACTGGTCAAGCTTTGAAGAAAGTGGGAGTGACCGCAGTTCAGCCTCTCAACTCCTGGAAGATTTCGCTCCGTGCTCTCTGAGAGGGTACAAACTTTTCTCACAAAATTTGGCTTTTGCATATTGAGCAAACCACTGGTCTGTCCGGAGGATTCCAAAATTCTGATGCAGTTCACAGAAACATATGACATCACACGACAGCTCTCTAAGAGGAAGACGAACACCAACAGACCAGTCCGTGGAAGAGATGGAAACGTTCTCAGCAAGGCAGCAGACCAACTGGATCGGTGGAAGGAGCACTATGCCAGCCTCCTCAACGGCACACTTGTTGGAAACCCCTCCATGGTTGAGGAAGGAGAGGACCTTGATGTCAGTCTGGACCCAATCTCCAGAGCAGAAGTGATCAGCGCCATCAAGAAGATAAAGAGTGGGAAGGCACCAGGACCAGACAACATCCCACCTGAGGCCCTGAAGGCAGATCCTGGAGCCACAGCGGACATCATGATCGACCTGCTGCAGGAAGTCTGGGAGAGGGAGGAAGTGCCGAAAGAATGGAAGACCGGACACATTGTCAAAATCCCGAAGAAAGGAGACCTCAGCAACTGCCAGAACTGGAGAGGAATTCAGCTCCTGTCACTCCCAGGAAAAGTCTTCACCAGGGTGATCCTCGAGAGAATCAAGGAGGCCGTCGACACCAGACTGAGGGAAGAGCAAGCAGGATTCCGAGCTGGGCGTTCCTGCACTGACCAGATAGCGACCCTCAGGATCATCATTGAACAGTCGCTGGAATGGCAGTCACCACTCTATGTCAATTTTGTGGACTTCAAGAAAGCCTTTGACATGGTGGATAGGGCAACCATTTGGAGAATCCTCAGACACTATGGCATCCCTCAGAAGATCGTCAGCGTAATCCAGAACCTCTATGAAGGCACCAGCTGCAGAGTTGTGCACAACACTGACCTGTCGCCGCCATTTGACGTCAACACCGGAGTGAGACAAGGATGTCTCCTTTCTCCTTTAATCTTCTCCCTGGTGATCGACTGGGTGATGAAGACTGTTACGGACCAACCACGGGGCATTCAGTGGACACTCACTGGCAAACTGGAAGACTTGGACTTCGCAGATGACATCGGCCTCCTGTCACACACCCATGGGCACATGCAAGCAAAGACGGAGAGGCTGCACGACATTGCCAAGACAACAGGACTGGAGATCAACGTCCCCAAGACCAAGAGCCTCCGAGTGAACGCCTCCAGGGAAGCTCCCATCACCATTGATGGTCAAGCCATAGAGGACGTCGAACGCTTCACGTACCTGGGCAGCGTGGTCAGCAAGACTGGAGGGACAGATGAAGACGTGAGAGCCAGGATAGGTAAAGCACGACACGCCTTCGTCACCCTGAAACCAGTGTGGAGAAATGAGAGCCTCAGCCGTCACACCAAACTGAGGATCTTCAACACAAATGTTAAATCTGTGCTGCTCTACGGATCTGAAACCTGGAGACATACCAAGAGCATCGGCCACAAGCTGCAAGTCTTCATCAACACCTGCCTCCGCCAGATCCTGCGTATCAGATGGCCAGAAAGAATCTCCAACAAAGAACTCTGGCAACGTACCAGGCAGGAGTCGATCGTCAACGCCATCCAAAGAAGGAAATGGAAGTGGATTGGGCACACCCTGCGCAGAAACGATGCCTGCATTCCACGCCACGCCTTGGACTGGAACCCTCAGGGTAAACGGAAGCGTGGTCGACCAGCACTGACCTGGAAAAGAACCCTACAGGCAGAGCTGAGGACAGTCCGGATGACATGGGGAGAGGCAAAGAGGGCAGCCCAAGACCGACAGAGGTGGAGAATTGCAGTGAAGGCCCTATGCTCCGACCGGAGCGAAGAGGACTAAGTCGAGTAAGTCAAGTCTAATATGTACAACGCGCTTTCAGTGCGCTTCTCCACCCATCAACCCCCTACACCCAACCCCCTTCACCCCCTACTTTAAATCTTGTTTTGAAGTATTGACTGCATAAACCAGACAGAACCGATGGACGGACGTGGATGGATGGGTGGGTGGGTGGGTGGGTGGGTGGATGGATGGATGGATGGAATGATTGATTGGTTGATTGATTGATTGATTGGTTGGTTGGTTGATTGATGGATGGATGGATGGAATGATTGATTGATGGATGGATGGTTGGATGGATTGATGGATGGATTGATTGATGGATTGATTGATGGATTGGATGGATTGGATGGATGGATTAGATGGATTGGATGGATGAATGGTTGACCTATGGCCTTTGTATGTCATTTAGTCAACTTTTTTGCAATGTGGCAATAGCAACCATTACGATTGTAGAGTTTTGCTTGTTTGTAATTTTCCCCTCTGCTGGCCATAATGACATACCTGAGAGGGCGGTACCTCTACGTGCAATCAATGCTAGTGCCCAAGGGGAAGTCATGTCCATTTTCTGCCCACGATAGGGGGAAAAGCCAGCCCTCTGGCCAGATAACGGAATTACACAGTTTTAGGAAGCTGGCAGTCTTAATCGCCCCTTCTGATTTCTCCAATGGCTGCTGAAACTGACTTTTGTTATCCTTCCAAACTAACGCCTCCGAAGCTGCGGAAACTTCCTCGGGAACCTTTCTCGCCATTGCCCACGAGCAGCACACAACGGCGTGTGGGAGCATCAGCAGAAGTCGATGGCTTGCCCCCCATGGCTTGCTTACTTGCTTACTTGCTTATTCCCTTGAGTTCCTTGTGGAGCATAGGGCCTCGGCAACAGTCCTCCAGCGTACTCTGTTCTGGGCAACTTTCTTCAGCTCTCCCCATGACAGGTTGCAGTTCCTCATCTCTTCCTCGCAGGATCGCCTCCAGGTGGTCTTGGGGCGACCAACTCGTCTCTTGCCCTGGGGATTCCACTGCAAGGCCTGCCGTGTGATGTCGTGTGGAGGTTTCCGCAAGGTGTGTCCGATCCACCTCCACTTCCGCCTTGCGATCTGCTGTCCGATGGGATCCTGGTTTGCCTGTTTCCACAAGTCGTTGTTCTTGACTTTGTCTGTCCACCTGATCTTGAGGATGTTACGGAGGCATCTGTTTATGAAGACTTGGATCTTGTTGGTCAGAGTGTTGGTGACTCTCCAGGTCTCAGAGCCATAGAGGAGGACAGACTTGACGTTGCTGTTAAATATCCGGAGTTTTGTGTGGGTAGAGAGGGATGTTGATCTCCAGACTGGTCTCAGAGTGTTGAAGGCATATCTGGCTTTCCCGATTCTGGCTTTGATGTCCTCGTCAGAACCTCCTGTTGCTGATACGACGCTGCCCAGGTAAGTAAAGGAGTCCACCTCTTTGAGCTCATCGTCTCCCAGGGTAACAAGCTTCTGCTGCTTCTTGTTCACGGCCATGGTCTCTGTCTTTTTCAGGTTGACCTGTAGTCCGGTCTTCGCTGCTTCTCTGGCAAGGTTGTCTGTCTTCTGTTGCATGTGGAATCCTCGCAGTCTCATGCCTGGATTGATAGTGGTTTACTAATCGAACATGACATCATCTAAAAGCACTACAAAACACAAAACACAAGTGGCATTCACTAAACCAATACTCAGTAGCCTCGAAAATATTTTGATAACGCGATGACGTCAGCCATTTGTGTTTATGACGTCATTCAAAAGGAGACCCTCTGTCGTTACTGCAAATGGCGGCGTGAAGTTGCCAAGCACAAAAAACAAGGGACGAAGGAAAACTTACAAGTTTCAACAGGTAAGGAAATGTTTTGCGAAACTTTTAGTTGCATTGCATATTCTATGCAAGTCTTTTGTAGTTTGGTAGACATTACAACATGCACATATTAGCCGAAGTGCACAAATAAGCGATCGATTAGATGACGGCATTCGACTTCGAGCATGATTCGTTCGCTAATCATGTCGCCAACGATTCTTTCTCCAAATAATCAAGTAGAATTCATTCTGTTTTCGTGCAGACCTTGCTTCTGCAGAGAGTCTGAAATAGTTTTGTAGCATGGTTTCATATTTTTGGTGATTACTGTTTCAATATGAGAAAACTTGAGCCTTGATTTCGTTTTGCCTTCACTGTGGCATTGGAAACATAGCGTCTATAGTCACCTTTTAGAGCTGTCCTTTTCCTTCCTTCAGAAGAGACTCAGGTAATCTACAGTTAACCTTGAACAGTTACGAAGGTAAAGGTTGTTTCGAACTTTTACTTGTCTTATTTCTGCTTGTGCTAAACAGTTATGACCCGCATCACAGCCTAATTTTTTCACGCAGATGAAATAGTTGTGTGTATTTTCATATATATTTGCGACATTATTTTTATAAAGCATATCCCATCATGAATTAAATCTGATTTTTCAAACCATCATGCGGTCAGTCGGACAATCAATCACTCGGTCAATCCGTCTGTACGCGAGCAAGAGATTCAGTGAAAGCAAAGAACGTAAGTTACACAAAGAAGGCGCATCCGAGGCTTTCCCTGTACGAAAAGTGATGACGCTTGAAAAGCAGCGCCCTCAAGCGGCTGATCTGTTGAGCAGATCAAGGGAGGTAAACAGACCACAGTGCAACATGTAAATTATACAGACGATGTCCTCGAATGTATCGGCGTGTTTCTCATTAATTCCGAGCACATTTGTCAACAAAATTACCGTGTAATTTGTAGCAAAATGACTCCCTGCAATAAAGCTGGTATTTATGTACCCTTTTCCCGTCTACATTGTGATATAGAGCTTACAATTGACACAGAATTGGTGAATGAAAACAGTCAAATTCTACTGCTTGTTTTTTGACTCACATGCGAAGCAAAAGTGAGTCTATGTACTCACCCGTGTCGTCCGTCCGTCCGTCCGTCCGGGCGTAAAAAACTTAAACGTTGGATTTTTCTCGGACACTATGAAGTATATCAACACCAAATGTGGCATAATGGTGTATGATGACAAGGCCTCTAAAACCATACATGGTGACTTGACCTTGCTTCAAGGTCAAGGTCACAGGAGCCATAAATGTGGTCTCAAAAACAGTCATTTTTCGCATTTTCCCAATTTTCTCCCACGTTATTGAGAATGGCGACCTTAGCTACAAGTGGTATATAGGGCAAAGTAATTCCTATCTTTTGATACCAATTTGGTTGACCTTGCTTCAAGGTCAAGGTCACAGGAGCTCTTCAAAGTTGGATTGTATACATATTTTGAAGTGACCTTGACCTTGAACTATGGAAGATAACTGTTTCAAACTTAATAATTATGTGGGGCACATGTTATACTTTCATCATGAGACACATTTGGTCACATATAATCAAGGTCAAGGTCACTTTGACCCTTATGAAATGTGCCCAAAATGGGGTAGTGAACCACTAAAAGTGACCATATCTCATGGTAGAAAGTGCCAATAAGCACCATTGTGCTTCCTATGTCTTGAATTAACAGCTTTGTGTTGCATGACCTTGGATGACCTTGGATGACCTTGACCTTGGGTCAAGGTCAAATGTATTTTGGTAGGAAAAATGTGTAAAGCATTTCTTAGTGTATGATGTCATTGGTAGGTTTAGTTGTTTGACCTTGACCTTGAAGGTCACCTGAAGGTCAAGGTCATATGAAGGTCAAGATCAAGCATGTGAGTCGTATGGGCTTTGCCCTTCTTGTTTCTTTCTTTTTTTCACACAACCATCAGACCTTTTGATGATATTCAAGTTTGTGCTGTTGGTGACTGAATCGTAAAACCAGACTATTGCAGCATGCCAGAATGCTACATTTTATTCAGAAATTAATTTCCCCCATTGAATAGTGATTAGTGAGCTAAAGAGCGTTGGTTGTCGATTGAATAAAAGGAACTTATGAAATGTTTACACTGCTTTGCATATTCATAATTATTGTCAAATTTATCGTTCCTTTGGTTTGTTGTTCTTTGCTCGGGTTGTCCTGTGTTTAGCAGTCGCTCTGATAATTCGGTCACCAGGTCACGTGACGCCAGTCGATTTAGAGCTGGACACGAGAGACTATTCGAGCAGCTTCGTTCACGAAAGATCTGGAAATCTAGGGTTAGGTATAAAAAGAGCGACAAAGCGAGAGAGAGACAGACACAACTGACACGAGTTACACACGAGCAGCAGATGCGACAGAGTTAAGGTGAGAGCTTAACTTTGTAAGGAGTGAGTCCTCTGCGACACTGTACGTAGAATGAAGCGAGTACAACGACGATTACTGATTTTCACCACTGTGTAGCGATCACTGCGTGAATAAAATTGATAGAAAACGACCATCAGTGTTTGTCACTTCGATTTCCCAGCGCAAGCCAGGAGAACCCCCGCACAACAAGAGTAGAGTGCAACATTGTCTTATAATCTGCCCCACTGACAGTCATCACACACATACATGTAGATCCGCTGTAGACCCGAGTCTCAACGGTACAGTGTCCCATTAACTGTAAAGCTTCGCTTTACGCTGGCAATCCTTGATTCTGCTGTACAAACCACCACTACTGTTAACACAGTAACTATGCCTGGTAAGGTGAAGGGTTCTTGTAAGCAACTTTACTGTAAA
>JAWQFJ010018098.1:0-10000 GCA_034096865.1 Theodoxus fluviatilis
AGAGAGAGAGAGAGAGACAGAGAGAGACAGAGATAGACAGAGAGAAACAGAGAGACAAAGAGAGAGACATAGAGACAGAGAGACAGACAGACAGACAGACAGACAGACAGACAGACAGACAGACAGACAGACAGATACACATGCAGACACACAGACAGACAAACAGACAGACAGACAGACAGACAGACAGACACACAGACAGACAGACACACAGACAGACAGACACACAGACAGACACACACACACACACACAGACAGACAGACAGACAGACAGACAGACAGACAGGCAGGCAGGCAGGCAGGCAGGCAGACAGACACAGAGACTGAGAGACAGACAGAGACAGAGAGAGAGACAGACAGAGACAGAGAGAGACAGAAAGAGAGGCACAGAGAGAGAGAGAGAGAGACAGAGAGACAGAGAGAGAGAGACAGAGACAGAGATAGAGAGAGAAAGAAAGAGAGATATAGAGAAAGAGAGAGAGAGGGAGAGAGATAGAGAGAGAGACAGACAGACACACACACACACAGACAGACATGCATACAGACACACGGACGGACGGACGGATAGACAGACAGAGCAGCTTCATACAAATTGCAGCTGTGACTATAAGTACACAAGGTGTAGACAACGTTCACTTCTATCTGCTGCTCACACGAATATCTAGATCGAGGTGACCCACCTTACCCACGTGACGCGAATGTCAGCGTGGGAACTACACCTGGGAGTTGTCACGAAGTGCATCAATACCGGAAAATCTTGCCTGACCAGCACACTCACTGCGGCTGCAGCTCGACTCTGCATTCTTTGTCATGCATCGCCTTCTGCTCTGCCTTTGCATTGCATGCGCATGCATCCATTTGGACAATGCTCTCTCATCGTCCACGTATCCAATCACCGACGCTGGGGGACTGGGTCGAATGTTCGACGGCATCGGAGGACTGAGCGGAGGCGGGGTAAGATCTTCTGTGGAACACTGTTTTCGTCCTCGTGCCTCGCAGGGCAAAGTAGAGATTATGGTCTTTGGTGTGACTGTGCATGCTCGACCTTGGCTATGGTCTGTGATGGATTAGTTTTACAAAATATAACTGTCTGGAAAATGTATCTTTTCAAAGAGAACTCAAACGTCATGCTTGTTTCCATGTGATCCGCTTTGGTTTGCCCCAGTCACCTCCATTGTGAATAGAGTTAATTGATCTTGTCAACTGACGTGCATGACCAGCATAATGATGCTCAGGTTTAGGAGAACTGTACCCTTTTATGCGTTATACGCTGTTGTATTGCGTGGATGCATTTGGAAACAACCAGAAGAGCTGAAAGGTAGAAAATATGAAAATGTTGGATCATTAATCCACTCTCATTTTATGATTAGACTTTCTCCTCACGCACGCACGGACGCATGCACGCACGTGCATGCATTCATACACATACATAAAACACACACACACTCACACATACAAACACACACACACACACACACACACACACACACACACACACACACACAAATAAAATACATGGCCATTATTTTATACTGTAATCGAAGTAACGTCAGTATGTTTTGTCATGGTTTTCTTGTTACCTCTCCTTGTTACAGGATACCGAGAACGCCGCTATCATGGTTCGTAGCTCAAGAGAGGACAGCAAGCAGACATCTGGTCTTGATCAGTAGTTGAAGCTTGGATATTGATTTTTACATTTTTGCAGGCCACCAGCAAGCTGCTCATCAACTATCCTCCTCAACAAAGGGATGAAATTCTGGACTTTCTTTTCAAGGTATACGTACAATTTCTGCACCAGCACTTACATCTTTGTCCCCAGACGTACTCGTACCACCTAAAATTTCATTCTTGAGCAATCAGTCCTTGCCATCTGTAGAAGATGGCAATGCAAAATTCTTATCTCGCGTAAGTGATATTTACGAGAGTATTAGCTCTTGTCTCTGGACAGTATGCTTTGATCAGAATTTGGTTTATGCGTAGATTGAATGATAGTAAAACAGAATACATATATGTGTAAAGATGGGCCATACATGTGGACGCACTTCCATTTTGATTTCTTTACTTGACGTGTTGAGTCAAAGCCTGACATAAACCTCGACAAGGGAAGTACCGACTAGTTTCTTTTCTTGTTTCAGCCCAACTTTGGAGCCTCGCTACACATCCTCAAGGTGGAGATCGGAGGTGATGCGCAAAGCACAGGCACGTATGTCGTGGGGAAAGATGTTGGTGCCGTCTTTGTGGCTTTTTACTGACTTTGTGTAACTGAGCAGGGAAGGAAATCTTCACTGTTGGAGATGTTTCATGTGAATACAGGCCAAAATGCACAGTGGGGATGAAATCCTATTTTCTCTTTATCGTTTCCCTTGAAAGCAATTCATTGCTAAATGTCTTCATTTTTCGGTGTCTACAGGTACAGATAGTTTTCTTTTCATCCATCATTGGTTGTCACAAACACCTGAATTCAGAGATAAGTTTTGATTCAAGTGATGACGCTTTGCCCTCACAAAAACAAAATAAAAGGTATTTAAGGGGTCAGAATTCTCGCAACAACTTGTCAGCCTCGAGTTTAATTCCACATGCGCATTTTGCCACAACCTTAATGAACTGGTCATACCTAAAGGTTTGTCTGTTACTTGGTAACTGCTCGCGATGTTTGTTACTAGTTGCACCTGTTGAAGACTGCATGAAAATTACACTTTTTAATCCATACAAAGGTTATGTACTTGTGTGGTTATGTACTTGTATTTGCATTACAGAGTAAACTAAAACAAAAACTTGTCCTTGCGTGTTTTGTTACAGACATGTATTGACTTTTGATGCCTCTCGAATACTACGTGTTTGCGTGTACGACTTTGTAAGTATCACAATAACTATTGCAGATGGCACGGAGGCATCCCACATGCACAACAGCTGGGAGGAGAACTACAACAGAGGCTACGAGTGGTGGCTTATGAAGGAGGCAAAGAAGGTGGGATGATACTCGTGGACAGAATAATTAATTTCATAACATTCATTTTATACCTTAATATTTAAAGCATTCTTTTGGAATCGATTCAGTCAAAAGTAAATTTCCCCTAGATATGGGGCCACTCAAGGGTAACATAGATTCTGATTTTCCTGGGACAGCTGTTCTGATATTTTCGTATACGTTTTGCCAGAGAAACCCCAGCATCAAGCTGTACAGTTTACCGTGGGGATTCCCCGGATGGCTTGGAGACGGAACCACAGACAATCCCTTCAAGAACAATACTCAGCTGGCAGAGTACATCGTCAAGTGGGTTTTGGGAGCCGAACGAGTCCATGGTCTCACCATAGACTTAATTGGGGTGAGTACCTCTTACCTTTCTAAAGAATTACGATGAACCTTTAAAAAAAAAAAGAAGCAAAGCCTCATTCTGGTGCCTATTCATCAGCTGAATTAAGTTGGAAAAAGTTGAATGTGTACGTCATCAGTTTATTAATTATTTCGCCAATCAAATAGTTCTAGGGCCTACACCCAAATGATTTCTTAATTCCTTTGTATTCCTGTGCAACCAAATAGCAAACAAGAACAGTGCTAAGGTTGAGTTTTTACTGAAAACTGAACATTTTGATAATTTTCATTTCATCTACTAGTTGTTTCATTCTTTATTATATTTGTGAAAGTTTAAACACAAATACATACCATCTTCACTGACAGCATTTTGATTTGTTTCAAATATTAACGGTATTTTGTGTGATGTACAGATCTGGAATGAGCGCTCATATGATACGGGATACATCAAGGTAAGATTTTGCGGTTGAAGGTTTATTTTACACGCACTGTAGGAACTTGTTTGTTCTTGTTCCTGTTCCCATTTTTATTTCTTGATCATTTACTCAAAAACATTTCTTTGCAAGACTCATGGTTAAGTAACGCCCTTGAATCACATACTACAGCTGCCGCACTCACGTCTGTGTAGCTTTCGGGGTCTACTCCAGTAGCTCGGACATGCGCGGCCCCAAGCAGCGTGTCAGAGTGGGTGGCAGATTTATGGCCCACTTAGGCATAGGCTCTCGCGCCAGATTCACATCTTCTTTGAGTAGTTTCGTTGGTATTATTCTCAATACTTACTATGCTGTTTTGCATTCCCCGATGTACTCGGTAACAATCATCATGATCTTATAGCATATATAGGACGTTGCATTTGGTTCACCTATATCATAATGTAAACATAAAATGTTGCTTATATTCGGCACCATTGTTGTTTTTAAACATTTCCATAGCAACGACCTCGGCCAATGTTGTCACAATATTCGCATTTCAAATGTAAGAAGAGGAAATTCTATTCATCTCTCACGCTATTTAGTATTCTAGTTAGTGAATTGCTTTGATTCCAGCATATCTTTTCTGTCTGTCTGTCTGTCTGTCTGTCTGTCTGTCTGTCTGTCTGTCTGTCTGTCTGTCTGTCTGTCTGTCTGTGTGTCTGTATGTCTGTGCGTCTGTGTGTATGTGTGTTTGTCTCTGTCTGTCTGTCTGTCTGTCTGTCTGTCTGTCTGTCTGTCTGTCTGTCTGTATGTCTGTCTGTCTGTCTGTGTGTGTGTCTGTCTGTGTGTCTGTGTGTCTGTCTGTCTGTCTGTCTGTCTGTCTGTCTGTCTGTCTGTCTGTCTGTATGTCTGTCTGTGTGTCTGTCTGTGTGTCTGTCTGTGTGTCTGTCTGTGTGTCTGTCTGTGTGTCTGTCTGTGTGTCTGTCTGTCTGTGTGTCTGTCTGTCTGTCTGTCTGTCTGTGTGTATGTGTGTCTGTCTGTCTGTCTGTCTGTCTGTCTGTCTTTCTCTCTGTCCCTCTCTCTCTCTCTCTCTCTCTCTCTATATATATATATATATATGTATATATATATGTGTGTGTGTGTGTGTGTCTCTTTCTCTCTCTCTCTCTCTCTCTCTTTATCTCTCTCTCTGTCTCTCTCTCTTTGTCTCCTCTGTCTCTGTCTCTGTCTCTCTCTCTGTCTCTCTCTCTTTCTCTCTCTCTTTCTCTCTCGTTCTCTCTCTCTCTCTCTCTCTCTCACACACACACACACTCACACACACACACACACACACACACACACACACACACACACAATACAATGCATGTGACGAAATGACAGGTAATCTTGAGAGAAATTATGAGGAGAATCTTTTTTTGTCAGACGCTGAGAAAAGCTCTGGATCAAAACGGATGTTCTCACACACGCATCGTTGCCGCCGATAAAAAGTGGGAAATTGCGGACTTTGTTCTACAGGACCCTGATCTTGCTCGTGCTGTTGATTTTCTCGGGTAGGAAATTGGAAAATTTAAAATAGATATAACCACTTGTAGTTTGTAAAAGTGTGAACAGTTTTATGTCACTGAAGTTCATTTGCAAAGACTTGTATATTTATCATGACCATTTTGTAAAGTGCTATGACCTTATAATTTTTTTTCAATAGCGCTATATAAATAATATCATTATTATCATTATTATTGAAGTCTCTGGGCAAATAACTTAAAGACTGTCTTTGTTCATTTATGTAGTGATCAGGATTCTTGGATACTTCTGACCCGGTCTTTTCTCCCAGTTCGCTATCTGCCTCCGCCATTTCTCCTTCATAGTAATCTCCCCATCCTGACCTCATCCCAGATCATTTTGTTTCCAAACACATCCTCTCCTGACAAGTCGTCTTACCCTCCCTCCTCCCATCCTTGCTCCCCCCATCCCAATCCTCACACTCCCCCCGTTTCCCCTACTTTTCCCCTCCCCCACCCCCCACTATAGTGAGTGTTACACTTCAAGGGTTTTTGACAGATCACATAATTATACAGCTAACGCCATTTTACTCATCTAAACGCAACAAATACACATTGATATCATCATCTGTGTACCAGAGGTAATCAAGTTTTCATATGTTGACCTTTTAACCTATAAATGGATGCTTAAACTGCATTCTCTTACCCCTTTATCAGCGGGCCATTCTTGTCATATACTTTTCCAACACTTATCTCAGCTTGCCGTCTGTTCTTTCAGCGTAGAAAGGAAGGAAGGGTGACAATAGGTCCGACACTTTTATTCTTTCTTGAGAAAGTGTGGCCCTGAGAAGGGCCGTTTTTGTATATGGAGCGTTCACTTGGTGAGAAGAGTGTCCTCTCCAGGAAGTGAGCCGAGTCCCGTCTATCTAGAGAGTCTGTCTCCTCTTGGGAGGCGAGCCTATGCTCTCTCTGGACAGTGTCTTTTTCTTGGCAAGCTTTCGGGAAATCTTCCTTCTTCGGGCCAAAGATGAGAGAGGCATCGTGCAAATGGTAACAAGTGGTGTGGGTTCGAAAGGAGTGCGTGAATCTCTTTCAGGGGAAGGAACAGGGGCGCAGCTGTGCGGGGTGCAAGTTTTCCAAAGAGAAATGACATGGCGGAGAAATGCCAAAGAAGAAGTGGCCAGAGAGAGAAAAGACGAGGGGAAATGTGAACGGACACGTGTGATCAGATAACTAGAATGATCCTGTCTATACTCCGTCTTTGTTTTGCTCATAATAGAATGGAACCTCTGGCTAATTCCAGTAAATTCGTTACCCCGATATGTAACGCACTAGCTTGTCTAACCGACGTTCCGTGGCTTAAGCCCAGAGTACTGAGTATGCGTAAGAATTCTGAAAAATGATCACGCCTTCGTTTCCCATGTTTACCAGTATGCCAGGTTTGAAGAATGGTATTTGTGTGTGTGTGTGTGTGTGTGTGTGTGTGTGTGTGTGTGTGTGTGTGTGTGTGTGTGTGTGTGTGTGTGTGTGTGTGTGTGAAAGAGAGAGAGAGGGAGAGAGAGAGAGAGAGAGAGAGAGAGAGAGAGAGAGAGAGAGAGAGAGAGAGAGAGAGTGAGAGATTACTGAATGCTTTCATTTCAGCTGCCACTACCCAGGGACATTGTCAAACGAGTCTGCCATGCAGACAGGCAAGCAGTTGTGGGCCTCAGAGGATTACAGCACTTTCAACGATGAAGTGGGTGGAGGATGTTGGGCCAGGGTAAGTAAACATGAACGAAATCCCCATAGGGTTTACAACAGCAAGCTTTCGTCTTATACAGGAAATGCGCCCAGGAGCAACTCATCCTTGCACATTCCACCAATGCATGAGAAAAGACAGTTGAAACCAGCAGCACGTGTTTGCAAGACAATAAACATTATTATCATAACAACATAGACCGTTATATTAACACTAACAACGCATAGGTATATTTTGCATCAGTAACACGTAGGTGCAACATTTTACTCTCTACGAGTGGATTCTCTTGCACTCATGTTCATGTTTTGATTTTCACGAGTCCATTCGAGTATATGTTGTCTATTGCAAGGACTCAACGCTATTATTACCTGCGCGAATATTGGCCACCGTCTTTGCTTCTCTCTGGAAACAGAACATTTGATAGTAAAGTATAATATTTTCTATGGTTGTTTTTCTCCTCTTTCCATTTCTGCGTTTTGGCAATCACTGTTCCTGCATCTCGGTGTTACTCCATCCAGCTGTCATCTATTTCTTGTCTGCGCAGCATGGTGATAACTGCATCATTTTGTTTCTGTCTATCAGCTTATTGTCGTCCAATGCAATATTTTTCCTTTTGCATCACATAAAGTCTATTTACAGATTCTCAATCAAAACTACGTCAATGGCTACATGACAAGGTTAGTATCACAAAGAGGGGGCTGTGAAGTCGCTCTGAGGCAGACCATTAACAATTTTGTGAAAGAGATTCTAACGGTATCGTCGTCGTCGTAGTCATCATCATCATCATCATCATCATCATCATCATCATCATCATCATCATCATCATCATCATCATCATCATCATCATCATCATCATCATCAAAATCATCATCCTCATAGTCGTCCTCGTCCTCGTTATCAGCAGAAGCAGCAGCATCGTCGTCGTAGTATTCATCAGGATTATCAGCATCAGCATCATCAATATCATCATCATCGTCATTTCGCTGTCGTCTTTGTCGTTGTCGTCGTCATCATCAGCATCATTTATATAGCGTGGTTCCGACTCCTACTGAGTTGCTCTTAGTAAACACAAAATCAGGAGTCACTTGTAGTAATTAGCAAAGAGATGCGTTTTTAGATCTTGTCTAAACACATCCAACTTTGGCCATGATCGCAGTTGATCAGGTAGGGCATTCCAGACAAGAGGCGCAGCATAAGAAAATGTCCTCTCTCCAAATCTGCACATGGCTGCTTTTGCTTTTTTAGCAGGAAAGCTGGAGCAGACCGTGGAGATCTGGTGGGTCTCCATTGTGGCGCAATGTGTTGGAGACGAGGCAGGGCCAAACCATTAAAACATTCCTAGGCTATTGCGGCCATTTTAACATTGACTCTCTCCGACACAGGGAGCCAGTGGACGGATTTCATCACTGGGGCGACGTGTTCTCGCTTTCTTGTCCTTGTGACGACTCTGGCGGCCGCACTCTGCAACTTCTGCAGTTTTGTCATCAGATTTTGGGGGGCTCCTGCAAGAAGAGAGTTGCAGAAGTCCAAGCGAGGCACAATCACGGGAGAGGTTACATTTTGGCAGTCTGTAGATTCATTAGATGCCTCGCCTGGGCAATGTTCCGCAACTCATTATAACACGTTCGCAAAGTGGACACGACATGGTGGGACATATCTGCTGCAGGGTCCAACATAATGCCAACATCTTTCACCAGCTTCGCGATGGGAATCATGGCATCACCCACGATACAAGTCTAATGTCTGCCGACGCTTTGTTAGTACAGGCGCCTATGAGTAGAGTGTCGGTTTGGAGTCGTTCAATTTTTTGTTTGTTCGTTTGAAATCCACAATTTTACGTCTTTGATGCAGGCGGCAATCTCACGCACTGCATGCTGAATGGCCTCAGCCATTGGTGCAAAGGTCCTCAGCAGCTGACAATCATCAGCATATGAGTAATGACAGATATAATATGAATGGATGTTTGCGCCTAGGGTCGCAGTGTTCAATGTAAACAGAATTGGGCCAAAACCTCAGCCTTGATGTACACCACAGTTCAGTCTGGTTGGTAAGGATGAGCTAGACCCAATGGACACTCAGAAATCTGGCTTTTAATTATGACGTACACCAGTTCAGAACAGATCCGGACAATCCAGCTTGAGAGTGAAGATGGTAAAGGAGTATGTCGTGGGCAATCGTGTCAAAGACAGCGCTCAGATCTAAGAGTACTAGCAAGGAGACATCGCCTCTGTCGGCTGCTTCACAGACCTCGTTCATAATTCTATTGCAACAAGTAAGGCAGTCTGAGTGCTGTACCCTGATTGGCAGGGTGACTGACAGTCGTCTAGCAGATTATTGTGAGCCAGATGCTGTCCTCTCATTTACTTTTCATGGATGGACAAGTTGGACACAGGGCGATAGTTAGTCAGCCCCTCCGGGTCTAGACTATCTTTTTTTTAAACAAGGGCTTCCCAACAGCCCGCTTGGAGGCTGCTGGTACCACGCCAGCAATCACACTGCCATTTACTATTGAGATAATTACCAGCTGCGGGGTATCCAGATGCCTAAGAACTATATCGGTGAGAATTGGGTCCAGTTCGCAGTGTGTAGGTTTTGATGGAGCAACTAACTTCCAGACCTTATTTGGTAGTAAGAGCTTGGAGGAACACCATGAAACGCGTTTTAATCGGATACCAGTTTCTTCAGAGGGTGGCAGACTGGACCTAACTTGTCTGTTTTCCCACCTAGAGTAACACAGCAAATCGTTCATCCATGTACCTATTATTTGACGATGTAGATAATATATGTGACTTTTGTCTCTCACCAATAACTCTCTTCAGAACAAATGCCTGTTTCCTTGGCTACACGCTATTTCCCTTCATACACTTCTTTTTTTGTATTGCATTTTAGGAGATTGTGATTTGCAAGCATGACATGGTTCAAAGCATGAATATTTCTCATAAAAAATCTTAATTGTCTTCTGTTTTCTCAGGTATATTGTATGTAGGTGAAGCTTCCATGAAACAAATTATAAAATGATATGTACTTGACTATCTGA
>JAWQFJ010018098.1:17500-19580 GCA_034096865.1 Theodoxus fluviatilis
CACATTGGACGAATTTTGAAACCATGTCATCAGTGCTTTCACAATGTAGCACTCATGGCACCCCGTTAGAGCATACGACTGTATGCTGATGTGAGCATCCGTGTACAGGACAGTTCCACATTGCCCATCTTGTTGTACTTTGTCGTAAGCTCATATGCCTTAAGGTAGAACCTGGTGTACAAATGACTCATGAATCGATGCTATCATATATATAAAACTTTCCTGATTATAAGATAGATGATGACCTTCTACCGAAGTGCAAGAACCACGTTAACTGGCATATCTAATAGTATTTACAGGAACATGGATGTGTAAACTATTATACAGTGTCATAGGCTTCTTTCGATAATGTCAGTCTAATGCTTGTGGAGGCCACCTGTATCTACGACCATGCACAATGATTCCTCAAAAATATTAGCGAGAAGACAACCGAAACAGTACAGACGCAACCACACATACACAAGCATATCTCGTACCTCTTTTAAGTTGATGTCTCTTCTTCGTCAGGAAGAAACTTCACCTTCACCAGGAGATCGTAGGTTTGGTCCCCACCTGAGGTGTGAGACTTTTTCTGGCGGTCCAATGAAATATTCTCTTTGAATTCTAAACCTTTGCACTTCCAGGACGGACATAGAGGTCAGTGTGGACTTCAGTCTGGCCTCGGCCAACAGCTCCAGTGGCGTGCTCCTGGGGACGAGGATACAGGGAGGGGGGTGTCGGAACACCAGCACTGCCGTGGGCGTCTTCTTGTCAATGATGTCGCAATCCAACGTCTTCCTCCTCTCCCTGGACGTCCGTGGGTAGTTCTTTGACATTACCTATGCTTGGGTAATCCCTCCCTTTCAGTAAGGGCTGATTTTGTCACTGGTTCCTTTCATTCTTTGTTTTCGATTTGAATGAATGTTGCCGGACCTCTCGTTTTTGAATAATTGTGTGCGTCATTATCACGCTTCACATTATCACCCTTCACGTTCTGTTACGGGGATCCACAAAAACGAAATAAAACAGGTCCCGGGTTACTTACAAGTCTTTATGTTCAATATAAAAATACTCGTAACAGTGGTAGAAAATAAAAAACATAGTTACATTTGTATATGGCTCAAACACAACATCCTAAATAACCCAATCTTATAAAATTACATCTACTCTTCACATACTCAAATCCCAACGGAAAAATGAAAAAGCACAAGTAAAATTTCGGTCAGCCTTCTTACATAAAAACATCAAATACATAGGTCAGCCCTCGACAAGTTAAAATGCTATCGACCCGTGCAAAAATATCGCACCAACCTTCACCAACACTGCCCGCTCTCTCTCTCTCTCTCTCTCTCTCTCTCTCTCTCTCTCTCTCTCTCTCTCTCTCTCTCTCTCTCTCTCTGTGCCCGTCTCTGCTGTGTGTGCGGGGCCGATCTCTCCTCTCACTCAGTAGGCAGACCGATCTCTTCTGTTCGTCTGCTTCTCTCTTCTGTTCGTCTGCTTCTCTCTTCTGTTCGTCTGCTTCTCTCTTCTGTTCGTCTGCTTCTCTCTCTCTCTCTCTCCGCTGTGTGGGGACCGATCTCTTCTCTTCGTCTGCTGTGTGGGGACCGATCTCTAGTCTCTGTCTTCTTACGCTCTCTTATAATTATTACCATCTTCTCACAACCAACTCACGGCCTATTTTTACTCACCACTACTCATACCTCAGAGCGAACACCGCTCATCACCTTGGAGTAGAACTCAACTTCCACTCTCCCTTCAATTCAACTTTATACTGCTTTTGGACTATCAACTTCACCAGCAAAAATCAAGTCTCTCTAAGGTGATATACTTCCGAAAACATATTTCCCCATTACACGTCCCTGTGCTCAGTGGTGTTCGATCGCTTGCGATTATGTGCATGCATGCATCTGCGTATGTGCGCGCGCGCATTTGTGTGTGTGTTTGCGTGCATGAGTGCGTGTATGCGTGTGTGTGTGTGTGTGTGTGTGTGTGTGAGTGCGCAGGCGCGCATTTGTGTAATTGCATGTTCCCGCAAGTGCTGTGGGAGTATACGTGTGACTTTATTGTCCCAAGTTAGGATAGAAAGAGGGGGGGAGAAGGA
>JAWQFJ010018106.1:0-7500 GCA_034096865.1 Theodoxus fluviatilis
CCTGTGACCTTGACCTTGAAGCAAGGTCAACCAAACTGGTATCAAAAGATAGGGTTTACTTTGCCCTATATACCATATATAGGTCAGGTATCCAATCTCAAAAACTTCAGAGAAAATTGAGAAAATGTGAAAAATGACTGTTTTTTAGACAACATTTATGGCCCCTGCGACCTTGAAGCAAGGACAAGTCACTATGTATGTTTATTGAGGCCTTGTCATCATACACCATCATGCCACATTTGGTATTGATAGACTTAATAGTCTACGAGAAAAATCCAACGTTAAAGTTTTCGTCCGTCCGGGCGCCCGGACGGACGAAAAGGGTGAGTACATAGACTCACTTTTGCTTCGCATGCGAGTCAGAAAGCTCTGGAGCCCCAAACCTCATTTGATTACTGAATGTGCTGGAAGGGATTTCCACTTGCCACCTACAGAGCATCACGTATCAGGTGATCGGAATCAACAAGTTTTTCCCCTCGCTTTTGCTACCATGAATCCCACCCACCTCTGGTTATTAGAAAGCGAACCTGGTTTGGTGTTTAGATTCCAAACTGGTGCTGGACGTTTCGCCCCAATTGCGACATTCGGAACGTCGTTTAGCTAAGATCCGGCCGCATTAATGTGTCTGCATTTTGTGACAAACGTCTTGCTCGGCGGTACTGTACTCCATGCACCTTAACGGTGCGCGTGATTCTGGTGTAATCTTAAGCTAAACGACGTTCCGAATGTCGCAATTGGGGCGAAACATCCATGACCCTTCCAAACTATCCACAGCAAGTCTACAGCCAAAAGATGTGAAGAACACAAAGACTTGGTTTACACATTTGCATGCATGCACACACATAATTATGCACACGCATTTGCACTCACACAAACTAGTAATAGTAACTAAACCATTGTTGCATAGTTTTCTGAGTACTATTCCACGCCACCAACAAATTCTGTTGAGAACAGGACCAAAAGGATAACAGAGAAAAGTGTTGTGGTTGTGAATCTATTTATTCAGAATTATCGTACGGAGCAGAGAGGGGTAATAATAATATATCCCACCCTCCTCTGAACAAGTTTCGACCAGTTGGTGACCGACTAGGAAGATGTGTTTGATAATGCGAGTACACTACTGGACCAAGAATCTCCCTGCCACGCAAGATATGCACATGGAACAAACATCGTCATCGTACAAATAAATAGATAACTTACCTACATCATTTTATACCTCTCTCAAGTACACCAAAGATTTGATTTTCCATTGGTAAAAAAAGAAAGAAAAGAAAAGGAAAAAAAAAAAGCAATATTCAAATGACACACAATGCCACTATGATATTGATGGAGGTGGTAGAAGAAGACAAGTTGAGAGGAAGGACCGTGTGGTCAGAATGGATGAAGTACTGGTACCCATGAGCTAGGACTAGACTAGCACAATGTGGTTTGAAATGTTGTCATTCATACAATGTCACAAATATAGTTTTGTCTTTACAAGTGGACAAAAAATACACGCATCTGTGAAATACTACAATATCACACTTTGAGCTAAAGTTTTCATCTATGGTACACAAGAGTTTGGTCTGGACTGCCCAGATCCAAAGCAGCTCTGGTGAGCTGGGGGGAGGGGGAGGGGAAGGGGGGAGAAAGGAAGGGTACCCACTCCAAAAGGACAAGGAAAACACAGGGGGGTGGGGGGTGGGGGGAAACATCAATTGAGGTATCTGTGGTAGGGATGAGCGCATGGTTGCCCCACTGTGTTTTGTTCCCTTGGGTCAACAGGACGCATGACACAAAACCACTGGGAGAGCCTGTCCACACGCTCTCCGCATACGGACCGCATGGCTCAAAATGCATTAGCCAAAATATAAAGACCCATGTACAAATCTTCATGATGTATAAATGCCCTGAGACCAAGTCATATCTCATCAAAGGTTGACAAGGCAATTTACAAAGCAGTACAGCAAATGGAACAGCATGGCAGGGGGGTAAGGAGTGAAGGGGGTGGGGGATTTCAAGGGAGGGGTGGTGGGGGAGGGGGAGGTTACAAGGCAGTCAGGGATGGGGGGGGGGGGGGGGGGGGAGACAGGTAGATAGACACAGCGCAAGCAAAAAACGAGGCTTCACCAACACATCTTCCTACTTATGTCAAACAGCCCTGACTGGCTTAGTTTGTCCGTCAGCCAAAACTTCAGTCTCTGCAGTTAAGCGTACTGGCTGCCTACACTGTGCAGGCATGCACCTCACTTGATGCTGTTGCATGTTCAATCCTAACAATTGTTCGCATCATGTCTGCTCTGTCAGAATTGATCCCACTAGTTCAGTACACAGAAATCTGTATGCCACATATTCGCGCGGGAAAGTCATTCATCACATACAGACAGCTGTACGATGGCTGGGGATTTTTTTGAAAAACCCTCAAAATCATGAACAAAAAACAAAACCAAAACACAGGTTCCTGCACCAAAACAAGATTGCAACATCACAAAGTTTCGTGAAGAATCTGTAAAAGTTACCAAGTTTATAAAAACTCTGATTTCACTGAAAAGCAGATACAAAATAATTACTTGGAAAATGAGGAGAAGGGTAGGGGTTGGGGGGTGGGGGTGGGGGAAGATTATCAAATATCTGCCCTGTTATCAGATTAAATATGATCATACTTTTTTTGTCAAAATCCTGTTACGTTTTTTTCACATCTTCCCGACTACAAATAGGCAACAAGCCTCTTGCGCAGAGTGGCAGCAAACCGCCATTCCCCCACATAACAGTGAACCAATCCAAGGGCGACAACTCTGTTTCCAGACATGAATAAGCATCCAATTCCTGAGATCCATACCGTCCCCCATGACACAAAACTTAAGTCAGAATTGCTCTGGCCTCTCACTCCATACCGTCCCCCATGACACAAAACTTGAGTCAGAATTGCTCTGGCCTCTCACTCCATACCGTCCCCCATGACACAAAACTTGAGTCAGAATTGCTCTGGCCTCTCACATCCAACCCCAAGAAACCTTTGCGAGAATGGCAACGCCGTTTCTAAAAGCTGAATTTTTCACAAAACACCAAATTCATTCCTTTTCAATTTTCTTCCTATCATATAGAAAGAGCAGTAAGGGGTAAGCACTACTAGAAAACCTGCACTGTGGCAGCAACAGTCACCAATGTTTCTCCCCAGTCTTTACTGGTTCATTCTGATAACTCTGGCATGTTTACGGCAGATGGAACAAGACTTGAATCTGTCCCCAAAGGTAACCAGATGCCAATAAACTTTCAGTCCGTGCACAACCTTTTTTCAATACAGTCCACTTCGTCGTGCTCCTTAGACAGAAAAACCAAACTGTAAAAATTCTACATTTCATTGGCAACCAAAAGTTCCCATCATGAAACCACCAACTTCAAAAGATCATTTTGTTTTGCTGGTCGAGCAAGGAACATATATCTAAGAAGACACTCCAATGAAAACAAAATTTAGAATTTCATCAATAGCTTTGCAATAAATGTAGCCGCACCACTTCACTTCACTACACTTCGACTTCAGGCTTTGGTGAGATAAGTGGTTTGACTTCAAGACTTCATTTCTGCAGCACTGTCATCTCAAACCACCAATGAAACCTAGGCAAGCCTGCACTACGACTACTATGGCTACACAAATGTTTACAAGTGAAAAAAAGCAGTTCACTTATCAAAGCCTATCAAATCCTAAAACCGCATAATGCAATGACAGGAAAGAAGGGTGGGGGGGTGGGAGGTGTGGGTGGGGACGGTAAAGGGTGTACAAAGGGGTACAAGGATAAGCAAGCTAAAGGGACACGCACTACATGATTCTGGCCAATGCGGTGTAAGACGCAGAGTTCATCAGCTGCTCAGCCCTGCATAGAAATCCTCCTTCATCGCTCCGGGAGACAGCAGTATAATACTGAGGTATGCAACCACCGCGGAGTCCAGAGCAGACAAATAAGTTACACACACTCCACCAAAGCATGGCACCACCGCGCCACTTGCATCACACTCCATAACTTAGTGAGGGGGAGGGGTGGGGGATATTCCTGTGCTGTGGCAGCCATGCAGGGTGCAGTCTGTTGGCCACAGGTAAGTAGGTAGACACATATGTAAACACAGAAAGGCAAAACAACACACAGGTAAAACGCGCGGGCAGTGCAACGGAGGTGATTGAAGCTTCCGTCCTCGAATATGTGCGATCACGCCACACACTCAGGCAGGCACACAAGCACACACCAATGCACACAGGCACCCACTCGAGTTCACACAGATGAATAAACCCAGAGTTTTGAGTAGTTCTTGGAGGCTGCTGATGACATCCCTACCCCCTCTTCCTTTTCCCCCTCCCCCTTTGCACATGGAATCCTGAAAGAGTGGTGGCGGAGGGGGGAGGCCATCACACATCATTGCTTTGGAAGGGGGAGGGGTAGTGTGAGGGGGACAAAGGGGGTGGGGTGGGTCAGCCGACGAGCTGGAATGGTGTCAAGGATGTTGTATGCCGACTAATCCAGGAACCAGAATCCACACAACACGGCAACAGCAGTAGTCACGATTCGCGTGCCGATGAACCCAGGACTGAGGACACTGCACGGACACACAGAACCCTTGGAGCTGAGGCAAGGCGAGACGAGGAGAGGCGATGAGAACACAAAGAACCTCAGATGCAGACCACCAAAGCAGGCGGGAGAGAGCACACGAGGGAGAGCGCCGACAGCGAAGGCAGAGAGCCCACAGAGGAGCAGTGGAAGTACTGGCCAGACCATCACACACGGGCGAGCAATGGCACAGCTCAAGGCAGTTCAAGGTGTGGCACCACAAGGAGGTGGGCAGGCCATCTCTGGGGGAGGGGACCCTAGAAACAGCCAGCAACCTCCACTCTCCCAGAAAGGAAGTCCTTCAGAGAGGGGGTATGGTATGGGGGTGGGGGGTGGGTGATCTGGTGGGAGAGGTCTTAGGAGTCTCCCTGGGGCTGGGGACTAGTCCGCACTGGCGCTTCCACCTCAGCTGCTGCCTGTGAAGTGCTTGCTATGGACACTTCCTCTAGCTCCTTCTCGGGCTCAGCCACTGCCTCTTCCTCCTCCACAACATTGTCCTCCACTACTTTCTCCTCCTCCTTCTCTTCCTTCTTCTCTTCCACCTTCTCTTCCACTATAGATTCCTCTTTCTCTACTTCCCTCTCTTCCTGACTCACTTTCTCCTCCTCTGCTTCCTTCACAGGTACACTCTCAGTACATGATTTGTCTGCACCACTCTCACTGTCTGAGGTGGGCTCCTTGCTACATGACTGATGCAAGTCCTCTCCCTGCTCTGCCACTCCCTCCACCTCCTCGTCCACACTTGGGCTCCTGCTCTTCTTGCGCTTCATGAGACCTGCGGCAATGTCATTGATGTTCTGCTTGGGGCCAGAAAGATTTGGCTTCTTGGTTTTGTTGCTGGGGCTGGAGGTGGCAGCCTGTGGTTTGGGTTTGGGCTTCATGCTCAGGTCAGTGGCCTCAGTCTGCACTGGTTGCGAATCACTGGCAGATGGTCCACGAGCTGTCCTCTCCTTCTCCCGCGGCGGAGGGGTGCGCTTGCGACTGGGCTTGGCACGCTTCATGGACAAGTCCTCCGCCAGGTCCTGCAAGTCCCTACTTCCCTCCTCGCCTCCCTTGGCTTCCTCCTCCGACCCAGAGTCCACCTGGCCGTTGATCGCCGAGGTGGAGGAAGTGGCCGTGGAGGACGAGGATGTGGCAGCTGCAGTGGCCAGGTCGCCGAAGGGCCCCGGCAGCGGTGGGGGAAGTCCGGCCTGCAACCCTCGCAGGCCCTGGGCGTGTGCCAGGAGCTGGTGGTTTATCATCATGGGGCTGAAGTAGGGGAAGGAGGGGTGGGGCAGTCCTGCTCCCAGACCCGACATTCCCGCCTCAGTTTCCTTCCCTCCGTCCACCTTCCGCCGCTTGGTCTTCTTTTCCTCCTCCAGGCCCAGTGCCAGGTGACCCAGCCCCATGTGGGGCATGGCGTAGCCGCCCATCATGAGAGGGCTGGGCATGAAGTGGTTGAAGGGCATCTTGAGGTGGTTGAGGCCATAGGGGAAAGGCATGTTGACCATGGCTGAGGCTGCCATTTCTGGGGAGAAGGCAGGGGCTGTCATGGGAGGCTCACGCTCCCTGGGCTTGCGGCCGCGGTTGGAAGGCTTGAGCAGGCGCGAATCCATTTCCTTCGGGAACATGCCCTGCAACCACAAGCAACAGTGTTAACTAGTGACTGGACATGGGACTAGAGTGGCTGGAAATGGGACTAGAGTGGCTGGAAAGGGGACTAGAGTGGCTGGAGAGGGAACTAGAGTGGCTGGAGAGGGAACTAGAGTGGCTGGAGAGGGAACTAGAGTGGCTGGAAATGGGACTAGAGTGGCTGGAGAGGGGACTAGAGTGGCTGGAAAGGGGACTAGAGTGGCTGGAGAGGGGACTAGAGTGGCTGGAAATGGGACTAGAGTGGCTGGAAAGGGGACTAGAGTGGCTGGAAAGGGGACTAGAGTGGCTGGAGAGGGGACTAGAGTGGCTGGAAATGGGACTAGAGTGGCTGGAAAGGGGACTAGAGTGGCTGGATATGGGACTAGAATGGCTGGAAAGGGGACTAGAGTGGCTGGAAATGGAACTAGAGCTAGAATCAAGAAAATGGTGATGGACACTGCAGAAGTTGAAATTTTCCCCTGCAAGAGCAGTTTTTGTTGCCATCACCACTTTTGGGGGGGTTGGGGTGAGGATAGGGTGTAGAGGTGATGAGGGTGTGTGTGTGAAATCACTCACCAGAGGCCATCATACAGAATCAAATGCAACCACCACATCTGGTCACCAAGCTACTCACCAACCACCACACAGCACTCACCAACCACCACACAGCACTCACCAACCACCACACAGCACTCACCAACCACCACACAGCACTCACCAACCACCTCACAGCACTCACCAACCACCACACAGCACTCACCAACCACCACACAGCACTCACCAACCACCACACAGCACTCACCAACCACCATACAGCACTCACCAACCACCACACAGCACTCACCAACTACCACACTCTGCACTCACCAACCACCCCACAGCACTCACCAACCACCACACTCTGCACTCACCAACCACCACACAGCACTCACCAACCACCACACAGCACTCACCAACCCCCGCACTCTACACACACCAACCACCACACACCAACCACCACACTCTGCACTCACCAACCACCACACAGCACTCATCAACCACCACACAGCACTCACCAACCACCACACAGCACTCACCAACCACCACACAGCACTCACCAACCACCACACAGCACTCACCAACCACCACACAGCACTCACCAACCACCACACAGCACTCACCAACCACCACACAGCACTCACCAACCACCACACAGCACTCACCAACCACCACACTCTGCACTTACTGAGCCTCGGACCAGGTGGGACCACTTGGCCTCCACATCAAAGGTGGGGTTCTGCTCCAGCCACTGGGCCAGGTGTTTGAGTGGCGG
>JAWQFJ010018106.1:17500-30398 GCA_034096865.1 Theodoxus fluviatilis
ATCTTTCCCAGTGCCATTCCTTAATCTGGGACTTGACTCTACCCCATCCCCACCCCACCCCACCCCCCTCTCTCCTTCTGTCTGTGCCCCAGTCTGCCAGCTAACCAGCCAGTTGATCTGTCAGTTGGTTTGGAAGGGTCAGGTTATATCATGTAGGTCAAATAAGTATTTGTCAACCTCCAAGAGTGTGTGTGTGTGTGTGTGTGTGTGTGTGTCTCATTGTGTATGAGTATGTGTGTCTGCCTCTGTCCATCTGCCTGATCAAGTTAGGCTCTTGTCACTGTTGCCAGCAAAACACAAGCAGATGATCCAGGAGAAGGCTGCGCTCCTTGTCCCCTCCAGTGCCTACACGCTGGTTGGGTGCTCTTGGTTTCCAAGCCTTCAGAGACAAGAAGGGCAAAGCCCATAGTACTCACATGCTTGGCCTTGACCTTTACATGACCTTGACCTTCAGGTGACCTTCAAGGTCAAATAACTAAACCTAGCAACGACATCATACACTTAGAAATGCTTTACACATTTTTCCTACCAAAATACATGCTACTTGACCCAAGGTCAAGGTCATCCAAGGTCATGCAACACAAAGCTGTTAATTCAAAACAGGAATCACAATGGTGCTTATTGGCACTTTCTACCATGAGATATGGTCACTTTTAGTGGTTCACTACCCCATTTTGGTCACATTTCATAAGGGTCAAAGTGACCTTGACCTTGATGATATGTGACCAAATGTGTCTCATGATGAAAGTATAACATGTGCCCCACCTTGAAGCAAGGTCAAATCACTATGTATGTTTTTTGACGCCTTGTCATCATACACCATCATGCCAAATTGGGTGTTGATAGACTTAATAGTCTCTGAGAAAAATCCAACGTTAAAGTTTTTTACGGACGCCCGGACAGACGAAACGGGCGAGTACATAGACCCACTTTTGCTTCGCATGCGAGTCAAAAATGACCCATCCTTCCACTTCAAGACATAGACATGCAACACTTGACACCCAACACAGAACACACAAGCAGGTCAGACCAAAGTGCCTGAACTGAACAGAACCACCACGTCTGACCATGGATCATGCCTCATGCCCTAAAGCTCATTACTACACTGATTTACTCCACGCTCGACACTGACACTTCTATAAGGAGAACCACAGGAGAGGTGGGAAACAAGAAGGGCAAAGCCCATACGACTCACATGCTTGACCTTGACCTTTATATGACCTTGACCTTCAGGGTCAAGGTCAAACAACTAAACCTACCAATGACATCATACACAAAGAAATGCTTTACACATTTTTCCTACCAAAATACATGTGACCTTGACCCAAGGTCAAGGTCATCCAAGGTCATGCAACACAAAGCTGTTAATTCAAGACATAGGAAGCACAATGGTGCTTATTGGCACTTTCTACCATGAGATATAGTCACTTTTAGTGGTTCACTACCCCATTTTGGTCACATTTCATAAGGGTCAAAATGACCTTGACCTTGATGATATGTGACCAAATGTGTCTCATGATGAAAGTATAACATGTGCCCCACATAATTATTAAGTTTGAAACAGTTATCTTCCATAGTTCAGGGTCAAGGTCACTTCAAAATATGTATACAATCCAACTTTGAAGAGCTCCTGTGACCTTGACCTTGAAGCAAGGTCAACCAAACTGGTATCAAAAGATAGGGCTTGCTTTGACCTATATACCACTTGTAGCTAAGGTCGCCATTCTCAATAACGTGGGAGAAAATTGGGAAAATGTGAAAAATGACTGTTTTTGAGACCACATTTATGGCTCCTGTGACCTTGACCTTGAAGCAAGGTCAAGTCACTATGTATGTTTTTTGAGGCCTTGTCATCATACACCATCATGCCACATTTGGTGTTGATAGACTTAATAGTCTCCGAGAAAAATCCAACGTTTAAGTTTTTTACGGACGCCCGGACGGACGGACGCCCGGACGGACGGACGGACGACACGGCTCAGTACATAGACTCACTTTTGCTTCGCATGTGAGTCAATAAAAAACAACAAAAAACAAGCTCTCTAAAGACAGCACAGCAGCATGCATGAAACAACACGGAACAGGAAACGGATGAAAGAGGACACGGAGGTTTTGAGACACTGCATCACGGCAACTACAGAATCATACAGGGAAACGCCGACAGGGTTACAGGTCTAGTACAGCTTGAGCCAACCGGCAGCAAGAGGAAATGTGAACAGGGGACAGACAGGCAGTCAAAGACTGGGCAATGGCGGCACCACAGCTGTCTGCAGTCCGGCTCTCTCCCATCGTCCATGGCCCCAGCACCGCCACCATCACCACGCCAAGCAGACGGGCTGAGAGGTGGCACACAGGCACATGCCACAGCATTGGCAGCCTTGGGGAACCAGAGGCAATGTGCACACACACATGCAAAGAACTGCTGCCGACTGCTCAACGCACTCTCAAGCCCCACAGTGGGCCACCATGCCATCACCACAAGCAGTTTTATCAACAACGAGTAGAGGAGGGAGGGGAAAAAAAACAGACAGTAACTGAAGATGGTGTGTGTGTGGTGTGTGCGTGTGTGCTTGCCTGTGTGTGGTGTGTGCATGAGAGAGACAGATAGGGAACACTAGCAGGGCAGTGTGGCAGGGAACACTAGCAAGTCTACTACAAGAAGGGCAAAGCCCATACGACTCACATGCTTGACCTTGACCTTCAGGTGACCTTCAAGGTCAAGGTCAAACAACAAAACCTACCAATGACATACACAAAGAAATGCTTTACACATTTTTCCTACCAAAATACATGTGACCTTGACCCAAGGTCAAGGTCATCCAAGGTCATGCAACACAAAGCTGTTAATTCAAGACATAGGAAGCACAATGGTGCTTATTGGCACTTTCTACCATGAGATATAGTCACTTTTAGTGGTTCACTACCCCATTTTGGTCACATTTCATAAGGGTCAAAGTGACCTTGACCTTGATGATATGTGAACAAATGTGTCTCATGATGAAAGTATAACATGTGCCCCACATAATTATTAAGTTTGAAACAGTTATCTTCCATAGTTCAGGGTCAAGGTCACTTCAAAATATGTATACAATCCAACTTTGAAGAGCTCCTGTGACCTTGACCTTGAAGCAAGGTCAACCATACTGGTATCAAAAGATAGGGCTTGCTTTGACCTATATACCACTTGTAGCTAAGGTCGCCATTCTCAATAACGTGGGAGAAAATTGGGAAAATGTGAAAAATGACTGTTTTTGAGACCACATTTTTGACTCCTGTGACCTTGACCTTGAAGCAAGGTCAAGTCACTGTGTATGTTTTTTGAGGCCTTGTCATCATACACCATCATGCCACATTTGGTGTTGATAGACTTAATAGTCTCCGAGAAAAATCCAACGTTTAAGTTTTTTACGGACGGACGGACGGACGCCCGCCCGGACGGACGGACGGACGACACGGCTCAGTACATAGACTCACTTTTGCTTCGCATGTGAGTCAAAAAACCAAACCATCAATAACAATGGCCCCCAAACCAATGCAGACTACAGGAACTCACTACCCTACTCAACACAGACTCGGGTCAAAGGCAAGGCTGCTACCAAAAGACAACAACATGGACCATGCAGGACTGGCGTCCACGAGGCAGCAGGCAGTGCAAGACTGGGCACCAGGTTCCACTGGACACAAAGGAGACGCTCACCAGCAGATGGTGGTGCAGCAGATGCGGATCAAGGGTGCCAAGGGCGCTGCCGTTCACCAGACCGCTGTTGGTGGGCATGGGCATCGGCTGCAAGCCACACCACACTGTCAGCCATCCTCCACAGCAAGCCCCCCTCTCTCTCGTCCAGACAGACGTCTCCTCCACGCACACAGGTAAACTCACTTCCAGACAGCTAGTCTGTCTACTTCAGACAGCCTTTCCTCTACTTCAGAAAGCCAGGCCTTCATTTTCACAGGGACAATTCCTCATTTTCACAAAGCCCCCTCATAATCCACATAGTTCCTCATTTTCAAGTAGCCAGCTCCATTTTCATATAGCCAGGCCCTCATTTACATATAGCCAGGCCCTCATTTACAAATAGCCAGCTCCTCATTTACATATAGCCAGAGCTTTTCATTGTTGGGTAACCAGCCCCTAGGCGTCCTATGACAACTTCCCCTCCACTCACGAGTTATTTTGAAACTGGTGGAGGGAAATGGCACTCTAAGACCTATCGACACACAGCGAAACAAAAAATAAACCTCTGATACAAAGCCCTGCGATACACAGGTACCATGATGTCCAAACCACCCCATATACAACTCTCAAGATGCTTTGCCAAGTCACACACCTTCCCGAAGGAGGGAAAGTCGCAGCATATGCTAGTCTATAGAAGCACCTGTCCTTCAATACACTAGTCCTAAGATTTGTAGCCGTGTCCTACTCCTGGCACCAACTGGGATGGTGACAGGCTTGATTGACAGGCACTTTGCTCTCCCTCCCTTCCCGAATACAGTCTGCACTCATGGGTCTTCGTGCATCTCGGACACAGGGAGGGGTACATCAGAAAATATCCGCTGTTCATGAATATTTAAATAAATGCAACTTCTGAATGTGTGTGAGAGAGAGAGAGAGAAGAGAGAGAGAGAGAAGAGAGAGAGAGAGAGAGAGAGAGAGAGAGAGAGAGAGAGAGAGAGAGAGAGAGAGAGAGAGAGAGAGAGAGAGAGAGAGAGAGAGAGAGAGAGAGGAGGGAAAATGATAAGGTATATGGGTGGGCTGGGCTGAAGACATGGGTGAATAAGGGGTGGAAGAAGTGGGTGAATAAGGGGTGGAAGGGGGAAAGAAGCTGGTGAATAAGGGTGGAAGTGGGGGAAGAAGTGGGTGGACATGTGGGGTGGGGGGGACTTGCAGGTAAGCGGGAAGATAGCGACAGATAGGTCAGAAGAGGGGAAAAGATGTAGTAGGACTATGAACTTACCTGAGGGGTGAGTTGGGGGGGTTGAGGGGGGTTGGGGAGGGGTGACATCCTGTGGGGGCTGTCGGCTTCGCGGCTGGAGCTGTGCAGTCCACTCTGCAGGTAGACCTGCATCTTGGCAGCTGTCAACACACCAGCACACACCACGTCAGCATGATGCACCATCAACAAAGCACAATACACTAGCAGCATAAGCGTGTCAGCATAATATTACACAAACAGCATAACCTACTGACACAGCCTGAATAACCATGCATGCCATTTAGCACAAAATCATACATGGCTGGTTCAAACATGCAAAAGTCAACTTGTCCAGCGACCCAGTCAAATGCTTCCAGGACAAACTCGAAGTGTCCACGAAAAGACTGGTATTCCTTTGCACAAGAGAAATCCTTGCTTCAGGCTGCAGTACACGAGTCAGAGTTGAAAGCTACACTACTCGGCATCCTGGAAGAGGAACATCTCTCCCGCAAAGGAGGAGCACCAGACTACTGAGGGGGCTACGGGCCAAAGTTCCAAACATCTCTGCGTTTCTGACTGGGTTCCACCAACATTTGCAATGCCATGGGCAGCTTCATCAGACACGACAATAGAGATCAATGTGCAAGTCCTATGGAGAGTAAGCTCTTCCACATTCTGGCCCTAAGATCTGTAGCCGTGTCCTACTCCAGCCACCAACTGGGATGGTGACAGGCTTGATTGACAGGCCCTTTGCTCTCCCTCCCTTCCCGAATACAGTCTGCACTCATGGGTCTTCGTGCATCTCGGACACAGGGAGGGGTACATCTGAGCTCTTGGAACAAATCAGCTTATTTGTTATGCACCTCTAGCATAGCAAACTTATTCCATTATCGACATAAACAATTGTGCATACCAGCACACCACTTAACCTATAACAGAACGAAATAAAAACCAAAGCAAAACCCCACTTTTGCATGCGCTCACACGCATGCATGCTCTCTCTCCCTCCCCTCCCACCACCACCCAAAAACACACACACACACACACAAGCACACGCAAGCACGCACGCACACACACACACGCACGCACACTCTTACAACTTCCGAGCCCCAGACCGACTTGAGGCCAGGCAGACACACATAGCAAGTCGCCGTACTGCTTTCCAGGCTCTGCCTTGCGCACAGCAAGGACGCCCGCCACACCCACCTTGCTCCGCATCGATCTCGTACTTCCTCTTGGGCGGTCTGCCTCGCTTGTGGAATGTCATCTTCAGCCCCTCACCCTGCACCAGAACAGAGCAAGGAGAACATGAGACAGGTGAAAGGTACATAGATGTCTTCCCTCATACAACATCTTTTCACTGCGACCCTCAACTTTTCGGTGGCCAGTCCTCCCGAACTGAGTGGATCTGACACTCCCGTCCAATCAAGATAAAGCACAACTTGCACAGATAGGGTTTGACTTGAGGTAATCACATTTCATTTCATTCAGAGAGCAGAGTCTTCACTGCAGATGCATTGTTCGTTTCACGTTTCAAATCCACTGAATGATGGCGATTCTTGACTTTTACATGGACACTGCATTTCATTTGACCATTGAGGGAATTCCTGAAAGCTAGAAGCTAATTAAAGTGCCTGTTCTCTGTGAACTTGGCTTGCTTAGAGAGAATGGCATGATCTGCACTCAAGAAAAAACTTTCTCTCCATGCCTGTTCACTGTTCATTGATCACTGCGTAGATAAAAATTTCAGTTGAATTCTGAAAGGAATTAATTGCACTTTGAACTGATACAGAAGTCTACAAATCACCTGGGCATCAGACAAGACAGAGTTTGGGAGGATGATTCCCATACAGGTCACCACCCATGAGCAATCCATGCACTAGTGTCAAACATGACAAAATCAAACTTTTCAACCCTTAGATTATTCCATTGTTACCACACATTCTGTAAAAACCGGCATGTTTTAAGCCACATTATGTGACTGTTACTTCTGCATTAAGCTACAGAAATGAAACACTGCACAGCTCCCCAAAGACTGCACGGTGCTAGCTTGAAAACTGCACCTGGGATGGTGGAAATCAGGCAATATAAGTTGTGCCAATGACAGGTTGTGCCTTTAACCCTCTTCCATTTATCCATTTTTATTTTGTTTCTTGTGAAACTCTTTTCCTCTTAATTCTGCTTTGCATCATCGGCTTAATTTTTTTCTTCTTATATCATACAGAAAAATGCAAGGCATGTAGTGAAAGGTGGGTGCATTCGGAAAACCACTGTTCGCATGGGTTTTTCCAGCAGCAACCCATATGCTCCACACAAACATGGGAAAATCAGAGAATGGAAGAGAGTTAATCAAGGAGCATCGACTGCATGAAAACAAATGTAGTCAGTGATATGTCATAGAACTTAGCAGCCAGGCTTATCACATCAACTGCTGTGCCAAGTGCAAATTAAGGTTTTAGATAGAACATTAAGAAAAAAAATTGTTTAAGGGGGGACACGGCCTGCAGAATTTCATGAAAATTTTTCAGAAATTGAGTTTCGTGTTAAGCGCGGATTTGGAATCTACAACATCTCCGCTACACGTGTGTGCGATCGATTTTGCTGGCTTAGGTTTCAAAGTATTTTAAACCAATTTGTTTTGTAAGGTACCCACCGCTAGATTAAAAAAAAGTACTAACCAGGAAGCCAAAATGCACAGATTTGAAAGCTTAGTTTCAGCATCTTCCTTCCAAAGAACGCCACATGTTTGGTATCGCATCGAAGCTTCATTTCCCGGCTTTACGTTGCAACTGTTTCCGGTACCGAAGAATAATTACCGAAGGCACACGAGGTACAAATCGGAGGCCAGTGCAAACCAATGGAAAGCTTCGAAATAACGGCCTGTCTCTCAGTTAGGCTCTGATTGGCCGCTTGTGTGCGTGATCACAGCGTGATCACGGCGGAAGTGGCTGGCGGAAACGGCCGAACCGTACTTCGACTGGCGGAAGTGGTAGGCGGAAACGGCCAAACCGTACTTCGGCTGTTTCCGGCCTGAACGTCGGCCGCCGAAGCAAACATCGGTCCTTTCCGAAGTGTGCTTGCAATCTCGATCGAGACAATTCCACGGAAGATGCAGAAATGGACGGAAAAAGCAAGCCCAGAAAAGAAATTAAGTCGTGTCAACAGCCTCTGGAGGTTGTGATACAACAGCGATCGCGTTCTCATCTACAGACACGGCACTGAACGAAGCTGTTATCACGGCGGAAGTTGCCGTGATTACGCGATTCTTACAGAAAACGGGAATGTTTTGCTACAGGTGATGCTTTTCACCTAATTATCCTGATATTTTGAATTAAGATAATAAGTTGAAAGTTTGCTACAATGATAACAAATAAACGACACATTCAATGAGTTATGTTATTAAATTGTATCTGTTATGGTTCAGTTGTAGTTAACGTTTAATCTTTCTCAAACTTTAAAGTCAATTTTCTCATAATGTGGTTTTTATTTCTACGGTAGTGATTTTCTCCCCCAAAATAAAGTCACTTAGGATTGAGATAGCTTTCTGAAATTGTGTGTGTATATTTATGAATAAATATTGCATTCAATAAGACCAATCAGAAAGGTGTAGCTGAATTTGCTTAATTTTTGTAAAAATTTAATTATGTTATGCCCGGAGCACATTTTTTGGTTACTTGTTCTAAATTTCACTAAAATTATTTAGAAGTGTTAGTAATCCACTTATTATATCTTATTGAATAATATAGACCTTCTTCTTTGTTTACAATCATTGTTGATCATAAAAAGGTTATTAATTAAAATTTCACGGAGGGGAGAAAATTGGTATGTTTATTTTTCAGTTATTTTGCTATAACACAAGAACAACTAAGTCTTCAGCAACAAAATTTTGTTTAAATATACCTTCCAGTGTGTTTGTATTCTGTATAAAATTTCATTAGTATAGCTTTCATATTTGCTGAGTTATGATTTATTTTCTATTAATCCGTTTTTGTACGCCATGTCCCCCCTTAAATTAATTTAATAAAGAAAAAGAAACATTTAAGAGTGTTCACATACTCCAAGATGACACTACGAACTATCAACACTTGGCAATCATCACCAATAAAAAAGCAGCAATCATATCCTCAGTGAAAAATAGACACAAATAAATGAAAGAGAAAATCATACAAACAAAATGTACACCGACACAACCAGAACACATAGCAACAGCGTAGCAGCTGTCATTCCCAAGCCAGGCCACATGGCATGAAGCCAAGCTCTCCCTTGGCATAGCTCTGCTAGCCACCCCTTCAATGGCCATCCACCCCTTTAAAGGCCAGCCACCCCTTTATTGCTCCACCCTCAGCATGGCCCTAGTGCCGCCAGGGAGAAGGTGAGAGGGAGGTGAGAAATAAGGGAGGCATTGCGAGTTGTCTATGAGTGACTACAAGGGGTGTGGGGTAGAGGGAGAGGGTGGGGTGTGGGTGGGGAGAGAGAGAAAGGAAGGACGGAGAGACGGAGGGAGGGAGAGAATTTGAGTGACGTAGTGGTCTGGCCTGCTGGTCAGTCTGCTACTGGCTGAGTACTCTACGTCCAGACACCAACAAAAACAAATTTCTTCGACTTGTGGCCACTACACATGCCAAAACCACTCCATTGTAGACAGTTCTGCCCACTTTGGCAAGCTTCTGGTGCTATGCTGCATGGAAATTCCTTTCATGACCAAAGCTTTTTGAGTGCTTACTCCTTACTGTGACGGAGCTGTCGTTGGTAGTGATAGCCATAGAAATGAATTTCATACTCATTCATTTACGCAACTGTTTTTAAAGAGGATCATACATTGTATAGATCATTCACCTTCCAGTAAACTCAGATAAAAACCTCTCTCTTTCTCTCCCATCTGATTTTTAGTCTTTACCACATTACCACACAATGAATTAATGACAACAAACTGAGTGCTAACAATCAGCTCTAACATTGAGCTGCTTTTCCTATAAAGACATATTTTATTGATTCACAAAAAGTATAAAGCTGATGACCAGCTTCCAAAATTTTAGAGTATTCAATTTCCCACTGCCACTTATCACTTATTTCTAGGGTGCAAAACAATTTATTTTTCACTCCCTTCAGGCCATGCTATCACTTTACTTGCATTTCAAATCCTGCACCACAAGTTTCCACAAGGCCTTCACGGTCAATACAAACACGGCCCACTTTCTCATCAACACATGGATGAGGTACTTACCCTCTGCCCTTGTTTCATGAGAACCCCCTCCTGTCTTGTAGACAAAAATAACTGACTGCTTTTCATCACAGAATTATGCAAATTTCTTCTACATGATAAATTCTTCTGAAGTGGACTATGCATTCTTTCAATTAACCCAAACAAAACCAACCACAAAGAAACTTTTTTAGAATTGTCAATCAATCAACTTCCATGTCTTTGAAATGAAGAGAGGCAGGACAGTGGCAGTCCTGGGACAAAGAGTTTCTGGTGAAGACTTTGACTAAATCCTGTGCAAAGCTGGACTTTGATTGGTAGTCTCAAATAGCTGCACACCACTCAGCTAAATGATACCAAAGACAGTTTTGGATACACTGTCACATGGCTCAGGTGTGTGCACTCTTTCTCTTCTGGCATTGTTTTTGCTGGTTGGCTGCTAAGAAATTTGGTGCCATGGACATTTTGTACGCAGCACTCCTTCATGCTCTCAGTTTGCAAGGGAAGCAGTCCAACAGTGGGTCCTATTAATAGGTAACCAATCAGCAGGTGTCTCGCGCCACGAATCAGCATGTGGCTCGACACAAGATTGAGACGAGTGTCTGATGACTGCCTCCAGGAGCGTGACTTGCTGGCAGCTTGCTGGATCAATTGCCTCCAGGAGCGTGACTTGCTGGCAGCTTGCTGGATCAATTGCCTCCAGGAGCGTGACTTGCTGGCAGCTTGCTGGATCAATTGCCTCCAGGAGCGTGACTTGCTGGCAGCTTGCTGGATCAATTGCCTCCAGGAGCGTGACTTGCTGGCAGCTTGCTGGATCCAGGGTTCATACAGGTTATCGTCCACAAAAAGTAAGGACTTTTTAAGGACTTTTAAAGGACTTTTTAAAGGACATTTTACGAACTTTATAAAGAACAACTGAGGGATCTCTGACTCGCTTCTCCCTTTAAATACACACATACCCCACACTAAACACACATTTTTCTCTTACTCATGTCTATCTTAATCATCATTCTTTAAAAACAAAGTAAATTTAAGTCATTTATGACACATAAACATGTATAAAACATAGACCTATTTTAGTGATGGAGTTGATCTGTGTACTTTAACATACCTCCTTTTTATAACACATTATTGGGGTCCTCCATCCTCCTCTTTTTTCCCCTTCATTTTTTTTTAAATAAATATTTCATTTATTATTTACTCATTTCATTCTTTCCTATTTTAAACAAAAAAGTGATGTACGCCCCTAAAAAATAACAAATATATCAAATTAAAACAAGCAATAAAATAATTAATTAATAAATATATAAAAAAATAATAATAATCATAAATTAAACAATAATATCAGAATTAGTAATTATATATTGCAGTGCATAAATTATAATGTCTACAGCCTCTAACATCTAACATAGTAAATGTCGAAGTGCTGCTTCTTAAAAAGAACAAACTTCTTTGCTGAAAGGCAATGTCTATCACATGTGGCAATGAAAGAGTTAACCAGATTAAGAAATGATAAAGCAGTGTATTTTTTAAAAACAAAAATAAAAATAAAAACAGTTGCAGTAAACACATATAGGCCTATTAACAAAAATAGAAATTGTTAATTCAAAATAAAACTTACTCATATAGCTTCCAGTTCACGTTAGGGCCATCCATGGATAGCTGCAGAAGCTTGCGATGACCAAACTCGAGGATCACGGGCTCAAGGCGCTCATGAAGGTCAACTGCTGCCGCATGCCCCATGAATTCTGAACGAAGGTAGTTTGTCGCCACCACATTATTCTCCCACACCCTCACATGGATATCCAGCTGCTTTTGCTGCAGATCATCATTCAGGCTCTCGTCAAATAACAAGACGTAGGATGTCTCAGATTTCACTCTGTCCTTCAGTTCATTAAAGAAATGGCGAGCGATTCCAAATGTTGACAAGTATGACGACTTCCTTTCTCCACACTTGTAACTGGCTGCAATCTGGCTGTCAGGAAACATTGCTGCAAACACTTTGCCGTTGTCTTCACATGATTTATAGCTGTAGTGGCTGCTGACCGCTTTCAATGTCCAGATTATTTCAGCTTTCAAAGTATCTGTGCTGGAAAATGGCTGAGCAGAAGAAGGCCTGGTACTGACAGTAGAACTACTAGTCGCAGCATGGGTTACAGTTGAAGTTGAAGGCCCAGTCTTTTCGAGAAATGCGGACATGGGCACGGCAGGTCTTGAAGCTTTTACAAAACGTTCATGTTTTGCCCCCTTGTGGTGCGCCAGTACAGAAGAATGACCGCCAGCAGCAACATCAAAAGTTTTTTTGCACACTGAACAATAAGCTTTCCGGGTGTTTCCCTTTGGATCACGTTGCAGCCACTCTCTGAATTCGGCCGATTCCAACCACTTATCATTGAATAAACACCTTCCAGGCATCTTTCAGTTTCCAAAATGGCGCAAGTTTCACCGGCACAAGCCACCACCACTAACTAGCAAGAGGTAAATTTATCAGGGGAGGTCACTCCTGCATATAGGGGGTCAGAGTCGCTTCCCTTCTGCAAAAATGCTGGTAGCAGACGCTTTGTTGGCGACATCGAAATGAAAATGTCATTTTTTTCTCAGTTATTCTTAAACTAAAGTACTGCTTTGAAATTATTTCAAGGAAAATCCCATTTTCGAAGGACTTTTAAGCACCTTGCTAGTAAACTGATAGAAAACTTTAATTTCGAAGGACTTTTAAGGCCTTAAAAAAGGGGTGTCAAAATCTAAGTACTTTTAAGGTTTTTCATGACCTGTACGAACCCTG
>JAWQFJ010018108.1:0-49713 GCA_034096865.1 Theodoxus fluviatilis
CAGTAAAAAGTTGTCCACACAGTGTGTTTGGAGTTGGATTATTCATGACATCACTGGCAATTGCTGCAGCACTGCACTGCACTGCATAGATCTACTGTCCGCAGACAAGGCAATATGTATACCTTACTCCACCAGAGCTGCTGCTGCTGGGTTGGGAAGTGCGCTGCAAGTTTTCTTCTTTCTCAAAGAAGCCACACGAACCTCCTGATATCTCTGTGAGCGACAGCACTAGAAACAAGCACAGGGCTTGTGTCCAATTTGATATTTAATCTTCCAGGATGGTTTGAAGGTAGCGTTGGATCACAGCGATCCGACTGTGTGCCAGTGCCCTCCAGTGGCCATTTCAGCTGCGTGGGCGCGCCCCCGAGTTCCTGGAGCAGGCCCTGAAAGCCCAGCACCCAGGGGCTGCAGCCACACATGAAGCTTGTACTTAACATGAACATTTAATTGTATCAAGAAGCTTGGCACATAATTACTTGGTGTGCACCCTAACACAGACAAAAGCAATATGCATACCAGCCTCCGACATCGGCAGTATATGGAGAGCAAGCAACCATAGAAAATATCAAAGATGAAAACCACCACATGACTTGAGACCAGAAATGCACGAGACCAAACCGGCCCATTTGCCACATGTGCAACAGGGACCAACTTGGCTTGACTAGCCCAGCCCAGCCCGAAGAAAACGTCACCACTGCCACAGAGCAACACATGGCCACAGTAGCAGCAACAGAATCTGTCTGCCAGCCGACTCAGCTCCAGCGCCACCAACAAAAGACAGGCACAGTGCACAGAGTCTGCACAAGACGACGAAGAACAGATGAAGGAAGAAATGAAGTGGAAGGAGAAGCAAGCCAAGAAGCAGAGAGGGGGGAGAGGGGGGGGGGGGGTGAGTGAGAGAGAGAGAGAGAGAGAGAGAGAGAGAGAGAGAGAGAGAGAGAGAGAGAGAGAGAGTTCTAGATGAACCAACGTGAATAGAAGGATCAGAGACGGAGCGTGTGTGTGTGAAAATAAAAAGCCAGCACATGACAAGCAGGCAGACGGGGACCAAAGGAAGGCAGGGAAGCAGGCGGGCAAGGCAGCCATGGTGGAGGTACGGAAGGGGCCTACCTCCTGCAGATGGACCTCAAAGTCCTTCTCGCCTTCCCCCCGTGTCACCTGGTTTATCTCCATGATGGTGTCTCCAGTGTCTGAGTCCAGAATGGGGTTCTCGGCCTTGGGCGTGCAGCTGCCTACTGGGGTGCAGCTACGCGAGTCGAAGGCAGACAGCCCGGCAGTGGCCTTGCGGGATTGCGGCCATTCACCCACCTCCACAGCGTGGGCAATCTGCTCCAGGCGGAGGAAGAGCACCTTGTCCTGGAAAACCCAGCCATTACATCCAGCCATTACATCCAGCCATTACATCCAGTCAGTTGCAATGACACACCTTGGCTGCAGGAATACAATGTGCATAATCAAAGACAGCGTGGGATCTTTGTTTGTAATTATGCCTACACAAAATTTTCAAAAGTCACGACAAAGTCCATGCATATTGCAATAAAAAGTCTATGAATTTGGCTGCCCCCGACAGAAGAGGGAACCAACAGTCAACCTTCCCCCATTCAGACGCGTCACAGACAGGATCATCAGTGAAGCGACTAACATTTGCCCCAGTTGAAAGGTAAGAAGACAACTTGTCACATTTAGTTTGTCAACACTGGCTGTGAACTGCACCAGTTCTCAGCATCACCAGGGGTTCCAGAGATGAATGGGGAGCTTGACATGCCTTCCACCCAAACTAAACTGCGAGCTGAGGGTGAAAAGGGGCACCTTCAACAGCGCTCACGCGTACGGGGCGAGAGAAAGTCACCTCTCCACAACTCAGGCCAGAGTAAATGCCGAGCCAACACGATGGAGACGGAACTCACCTTGGGCCAGCCAATGGGGTCACCCATCAGGCGGCGAGCAAGCTGGTCCTCGCTGGTGCCTAGCCCCGACTGCTCATAGTCGTCCATCTCGTTCTGGCTGCGGTAAAGGTCCTGTAGGGGACACGGCCAGCTTGGGGTCAGCTGAGGTCAAGTTATCCATGAACAAGTCAACATGTCCGGTTACTTCCTTTCACAAATCATGCTCTGTTCTGTGACTGAACTGGATGGAGTTACCTCAGGATCATTATGTTCTCTTTTCAACTCCAGCATGAAATAAGTGAGAGAGACATTTGAGATTTCCTAAAAGCTTTAGGCGAGATTTGAAACCACACAGCATCCGTTACATTCCTCACTGGCAACACGTCATCTCAAAGAATGCAAATTACCATAATACGATGAACTTAAGACAAATATTAAAAATCTGCAACAACAAGTACTCAAGTCAACTCAATAAAAGAGTGAAAGAAAAAAGCTGAATGAAAATGTAACCACGAGTAAATCAACAGCTCAGAGCCACACTCCCATGGCCTGGCGCGCCACACTGCAGAGGCAGGCATCCAGGGTGAACCAAGGCATGCAGACACAAAGCATGCCGGATGTGCGGGCTCCAGCTTGGACACCAGTCTACAGGGGAGCGGGCAACATGCAGCTGCCTGGCAGCGAGTGGTAGGACCGCTGCTTCTGCTGCTTTCTCTGTGAGCTTTACAGAACTCTGTCTCTTGCACCTGTTGCGACTATTCCCCATCACTTACTTCAAAACAGGGGTCATAAGCAAAGTGCTGCTGCCAGATATCAGCAGACATGCACAAGGGCAAGGCACGATGGAATCAGAGGTCATGCTGATCAGAGCAATGGGCGACACTTAGATTCAGCTACTAAAAAACCAAATTCAATTACTTCATTTGCATGTTATTCTGGCAGATGGTCTTAGGGGCAAGATCCATGCTAACACATGCTTTCCCTTATCTCTACACACCCACTCAGCCTAGGAAAACTAAAAAGCCAACTTTTCACGAAACTTGAAACCAAAAGCAACTTGACAGTGGAACTTAAAACTAAACAACAGAGACACCAAAACAGAGGCCACATCTCTCATCTCCCTCATCTCACAAAGCATGAGACTCACCGGGAAGGCTTCCCTGAGAATTTCATACTCGGATTTTTGCCGTGGGGTGGCACTTTCCTCCCCCGACTCGGGCTGCGGCTTTTCTCGCAGTTTACTAAAGTCAGGTTGGGGGCTGTCCGTCTGCCTCGTCAGCTCCTTCTTCAACTCTATGTCCTCCTCTCCCTCTACACTGCCCCCTTCCTCCTCTGCTCCATCCTCCACCTTCACTTCCTCACTCTCTACCTTGGCAGACACTGCTGCCTCCTCCGTGGGCTTCTTCTGCTCCTCCTCCTCCTCCTCTCTTTTCACTGCAATAGTTTCAGAGGCTGCCTCTTCCTCTTCCTTCTTCACCTCAGCCTCGGCCTTCTCCGACGTGCCCACAGCGGCGTCCTCCTCCACCACCTTCTCAGCAGGGGCTGCAGGCCTGGGGGATTTAGTCTCGACTTCCACTGCCGCTTCCTCTGCGTCCTCCTTTATTTCTGTCTTTGGAACTTCCAACTCCATGGGCTCCTCAGTCTCTGTCTTCTTCTCTGTCTGGCTCTCAGCAGCAGGTGTGGAGGCAGCTTCCGTCTCCCCCACTTCCATCTTCTCCACCTTGGCTGCCGGAATTTCCCCTGCTTCTGTCTTGGCTGGGGAGGCTGCAGGGTCTGTGGATTCCAGTTTGGTAGCCGACTCCTCCTCCTTGGGTTCTTCCGTCTTGGCGGGGGTGTCTGCCGTCACGGACTTGATCGGCGACTCCGTCAGCTCTGAGCAGGATGCAGAGTCCACCTCCTGCTTCACGTTGAAGTGCTCAGCTGTGGATGAAAGGAAAAGTGCAGGGTTACACACAAAGGATGAAAGTTGGCGCTAGAAGCCTCATCTTCTACGGGGATGGATGGAGTTTACAGGTGATCAGTCTTTGCAGGCTACGTACAGCCATTGATCACAACAATATCACAGTTAGAATACGAGCAAAGTTAAGTCACAATTTTCTTTCTTATTCACCTCTCACAATTTGCATAGCCACAATTTGCATAGGGAGATGCGATGGGTCTTTTCTTACCCATCAACCCAAGGGACATTTTCTATGGGGAAGATGGTGCAGGCATTTGGAGGTGCCTTCACTGGGTAATTGGACTTCCTGCATGCGATTACAGTAAACCCCACACTTAATGGATAGGTAGGGGCTGGGTTCTTTGAGGAGCAAGGAGTGAGTGAGGAGATGGAAAAAGAACGGACAAAAATGGTGAATTGAGAAGAGGAATGAGAAGAGAAATTAAAGAAGGGAGCAGGGAAGGAGAAGGAAAGTGGGTAGGACAGAGGCAAGGAAAGTGGGTAGGACAGAGGCAAGGAAAGTGGGTAGGACAGAGGCAAGGCAAATGGGTAGGACAGAGGCAAGGAAAGTGGGTAGGACAGAGGCAAGGAAAGTGGGTAGGACAGGCAAGGAAAGTGGGTAGGACAGAGGCAAGGAAAGTGGGTAGGACAGAGGCAAGGAAAGTGGGTAGGACAGAGGGAGGCAAGGAAAGTGGGTAGGACAGAGGCAAGGCAAGTGGGTAGGACAGAGGCAAGGAAGTGGGTAGGACAGAGGCAAGGAAAGTGGGTAGGACAGAGAGAGGCCAGGAAAGTGGGTAGGACAGAGGCAAGGAAAGTGGGTAGGACAGAGGCAAGGAAAGTGGGTAGGACAGAGGCAAGGAAATTTGGTAGGACAGAGGCAAGGAAATTTGGTAGGACAGAGGCAAGGAAAGTGGGTAGGACAGAGGCAAGGAAAGTGGGTAGGACAGAGGCAAGGAAATTTGGTAGGACAGAGGCAAGGAAAGTGGGTAGGACAGAGGCAAGGACAGTGGGTAGGACAGACAGAGGCAAGGAAAGTGGGTAGGACAGAGGCAAGGAAAGTGGGTAGGATAGAGGCAAGGAAAGTGGGTAGGACAGAGGCCAGGAAATTTGGTAGGACAGAGGCAAGGAAATTTGGTAGGACAGAGGCAAGGAAATTTGGTAGGACAGAGGCAAGGCAAGTGGGTAGGACAGAGGCAAGGAAAGTGGGTAGGACAGAGGCAAGGACAGTGGGTAGGACAGAGGCAAGGAAAGTGGGTAGGATAGAGGCAAGGAAAGTGGGTAGGACAGAGGCAAGGAAAGTGGGTAGGATAGAGGCAAGGAAAGTGGGTAGGACAGAGGCAAGGAAAGTGGGTAGGACAGAGGCAAGGAAATTTGGTAGGTCAGAGGCAAGGAAATTTGGTAGGACAGAGGCAAGGCAAGTAGGTAGGACAGAGGCAAGGAAAGTGGGTAGGACAGACAGAGGCCAGGAAAGTGGGTAGGACAGAGGCCAGGAAATTTGGTAGGTCAGAGGCAAGGAAATTTGGTAGGACAGAGGCAAGGCAAGTGGGTAGGACAGAGGCAAGGAAAGTGGGTAGGACAGAGGCCAGGAAATTTGGTAGGACAGAGGCAAGGAAATTTGGTAGGACAGAGGCAAGGAAAGTGGGTAGGACAGAGGCCAGGAAAGTGGGTAGGACAGAGGGAGGCAAGGAAAGTGGGTAGGACAGAGGCAAGGAAAGTGGGTAGGTCAGAGGCAAGGAAAGTGGGTAGGACAGAGGCAAGGAAAGTGGGTAGGACAGAGGCAAGGAAAGTGGGTAGGACAGAGGCCAGGAAATTTGGTAGGACAGAGGCAAGGAAATTTGGTAGGACAGAGCAAGGAAAGTGGGTAGGACAGAGGCAAGGAAAGTGGGTAGGACAGACAGAGGCCAGGAATGTGGGTAGAACAGAGGCAAGGAAAGTGGGTAGGACAGAGGCAAGGAAAGTGGGTAGGACAGAGGGAGGCAAGGAAAGTGGGTAGGTCAGAGGCAAGGAAAGTGGGTAGGTCAGAGGCAAGGAAAGTGGGTAGGTCAGAGGCAAGGAAAGTGGGTAGGACAGAGGCAAGGAAAGTGGGTAGGATAGAGGCAAGGAAAGTGGGTAGGACAGAGGCAAGGAAAGTGGGTAGGACAGAGGCCAGGAAAGTGGGTAGGACAGAGGCAAGGAAAGTGGGTAGGACAGAGGCAAGGAAAGTGGGTAGGACAGACAGAGGCAAGGAAAGTGGGTAGGACAGAGGCAAGGAAAGTGGGTAGGACAGAGGCAAGGAAAGTGGGTAGGACAGAGGCAAGGAAAGTGGGTAGGATAGAGGCAAGGAAAGTGGGTAGGACAGAGGCAAGGAAAGTGGGTAGGACAGAGGCAAGGAAAGTGGGTAGGACAGAGGCAAGGAAAGTGGGTAGGACAGAGGCAAGGAAAGTGGGTAGGACAGAGGCAAGGAAAGTGGGTAGGACAGACAGAGGCAAGGAAAGTGGGTAGGACAGAGGCAAGGAAAGTGGGTAGGACAGACAGAGGCAAGGAAAGTGGGTAGGACAGAGGCAAGAAGAGTGGGTATGACAGAGGCAAGGAAAGTGGATAGGACAGAGAGAGGCAAGGAAAGTGGGTAGGACAGAGAGAGGCAAGGAAAGTGGGTAGGACAGAGGCAAGGAAAGTGGGTAGGACAGAGGCAAGGAAAGTGGGTAGGACAGAGGCAAGGAAAGTGGGTAGGACAGAGGCAAGGAAATTTGGTAGGACAGAGGCAAGGAAAGTGGGTAGGACAGACAGAGGCAAGGAAAGTGGGTAGGACAGAGAGAGGCCAGGAAAGTGGGTAGGACAGAGGGAGGCAAGGAAAGTGGGTAGGACAGAGGCAAGGAAAGTGGGTAGGACAGAGGCAAGGAAAGTGGGTAGGACAGAGGCAAGGAAAGTGGATAGGACAGAGGGAGGCAAGGAAAGTGGGTAGGACAGACAGAGGCAAGGAAAGTGGGTAGGACAGAGGCAAGGAAAGTGGGTAGGACAGACAGAGGCAAGGAAAGTGGGTAGGACAGAGGGAGGCAAGGAAAGTGGGTAGGACAGAGAGAGGCAAGGAAAGTGGGTAGGACAGAGGCAAGGAAAGTGGGTAGGACAGAGGCAAGGAAAGTGGGTAGGACAGAGGCAAGGAAAGTGGGTAGGACAGAGGCAAGGAAAGTGGGTAGGACAGAGGCAAGGAAAGTGGGTAGGACAGAGGCAAGGACAGTGGGTAGGACAGAGAGAGGCCAGGAAAGTGGGTAGGACAGAGGCAAGGAAAGTGGGTAGGACAGAGGGAGGCAAGGAAAGTGGGTAGGACAGAGGCCAGGAAAGTGGGTAGGACAGAGGCAAGGAAAGTGGGTAGGACAGAGAGAGGCCAGGAAAGTGGGTAGGACAGAGGCAAGGAAAGTGGGTAGGACAGAGGGAAGCAAGGAAAGTGGGTAGGACAGAGGCAAGGAAAGTGGGTAGGACAGAGGCAAGGAAAGTGGGTAGGACAGAGGCCAGGAAATTTGGTAGGACAGAGGCAAGGAAAGTGGGTAGGACAGACAGAGGCAAGGAAAGTGGGTAGGACAGAGAGAGGCCAGGAAAGTGGGTAGGACAGAGGGAGGCAAGGAAAGTGGGTAGGACAGAGGCCAGGAAAGTGGGTAGGACAGAGGCAAGGAAAGTGGGTAGGACAGAGGCAAGGAAAGTGGGTAGGACAGAGGGAGGCAAGGAAAGTGGGTAGGACAGAGAGAGGCCAGGAAAGTGGGTAGGACAGAGGCAAGGAAAGTGGGTAGGACAGACAGAGGCAAGGAAAGTGGGTAGGACAGAGGGAGGCAAGGAAAGTGGGTAGGACAGAGGCCAGGAAAGTGGGTAGGACAGAGGGAGGCAAGGAAAGTGGGTAGGTCAGAGGCAAGGAAAGTGGGTAGGATAGAGGCAAGGAAAGTGGGTAGGACAGAGGCAAGGAAAGTGGGTAGGACAGACAGAGGCAAGGAAAGTGGGTAGGACAGAGGCAAGGAAAGTGGGTAGGATAGAGGCAAGGAAAGTGGGTAGGACAGACAGAGGCCAGGAAAGTGGGTAAGATAGAGGCAAGGAAAGTGGGTAGGACAGAGGCAAGGAAAGTGGGTAGGACAGAGGCCAGGAAAGTGGGTAGGACAGAGGCAAGGAAGGCATGGGGTGGGAGAGAAGGAGAAAGGTGAACTAGAAAAGGAATGACAAGATAGGGAGACAGGGAGGGAATGACAAAAGGGCAGGAATCAAAGAAGGAAGAAGCCCTGGGTAGAAAAAACAAGCAGAGAAGGGAAGAGGGGAGGGAGATCAGATGGAAGATGGGGAGAAATGCAACAGATATGGGGAGGGAGTGAAAAACAGAGGGGGAGAGAGAGAGAGAGATAGATAGATAGAGAGAGAGAGAGAGAGAGAGAGAGAGAGAGAGAGAGAGAGAGAGAGAGAGAGAGAGAGAATGAGAAGATAATGTGAGAGTAGATAGAAAAGGAGGGAGGAGAAGAAGGACGGGGAAAGAGGGACTGACACAGACAGGCAGGGGCAGACTCACGCTTGGGGGTGCTGCAGGCAGGGAAGCCCTGGGACTGGAGCAGCTCCACCTGCTTGTGGAAGGACAGAGTCTTGTCGTTGAGGTACTGGGTCACTGTGTGGCATATGCCATATCTGAAGAGAGACACACACAGTCAGCCAAGGTTGTCTTCCAGACAGTCCAGTGTCAACACAAGCAAGCCCACCAGTGATGACAAGCCCAGCCTTCATGGTCTCTCCATGACTTGGCATGGCCTCCTGCCGACAGGCATACCCATCCCATCTGCAGCTACTTGCGATCATTCATCTGCTTCATTCCAGAGACCAAATCAATGGGCGCGTTTGTTAGAATCTCAAGAGAATCTCGAGGGCTAGGCGTTGCCTACGTTTCTTGCTCATAAGCCATAGGTGTGTCTCGCTTGCCATCGACTAGCCATCTAGACGAGATACTTGCCTAACAAACACGCCCCATAACATCCCTACTGAAGACTTAAAATGTTGGCATATCTATACAAGGACAGATGTAGAAAGCTACCCAACCAGAAGGCCACAACCTTCTCTTCCCAAAAGTTCACCTTTCTACTGCTGTCTATTCTTCACACATGCACACACACACATGCACGGGCACACACACACATGCACATACACGTGCACACACACATGCACATACACAAGTACACATGCACATACACATACACACATGCACGTGCACACACACACATGCACACACACACACACATACACACACATACATGCACACACATACATGCACAAACACACACACCCACACCTTCCAAGCAATGGAAGACACACCTGGTCTGCGTGATAAAACACCAGTCACACTGTGACATAAAAGAGGGACACCCACTAGAACGAGGCAGAACACAGCAAGAAACGGCAATACAGAGCAGATCAGGGTAACACACATACAGATGCAGTTTCATGCAGCTCCTTTCAATCCAAGCCAAGACGTACCACGACCAGACTTGGCAGAACTGGTCACAGAGAGACGAGTCACAGCAGAGCAAAACAGACACAGAGTGTAGATGATGCAGAGCTACGCTAAGTCACTCACATTGCGACGAGTTGACATACAGCAAAAATGCGACAAATTGACATACAGCAAAAAGTGCGACAAGTTGACATACAGCAAAAATGCGACAAGTTGACATACAGCAAAAATGCGACAAATTGACATACAGCAAAAATGCGACAAGTTGACATACAGCAAAAAGTGCGACGAGTTGACATACAGCAAAAATGCGACAAGTTGACATACAGCAAAAATGCGACAAGTTGACATGCAGCAAAAAGTGCGACAAGTTGACATACAGCAAAAATGCGACAAGTTGACATACAGCAAAAAGTGCGACAAATTGACATACAGCAAAAAGTGCGACAAGTTGACATTCAGCAAAAAGTGTGACAAGTTGATATACAGCAAAAAGTGTGACAAGTTGACATACAGCAAAAAGTGCGACAAGTTGACATACAGCAAAAAGAGCAGTAAGCAGCCATGCAAGGCAACGCGAGGCAAGGAAAGATGACACTTTGAGAGTGGCTGACACACTGCGGGCACAAGGAATGTGCACTAAGATATGACATCACACAGCAAGACATGGTGCCACACACACCAGCTCAGAACACGACACAGCAAGGCATGGTGCCACACACACCAGCTCAGAACACGACACAGCAAGACATGGCGCCACACACACCAGCTCAGAACACGACACAGCAAGACATGGTGCCACACACACCAGCTCAGACCACAACACTGCGAGACATGGTGCCACACACCCCAGCTCAGAACACGACACAGCAAGACATGGTGCCACACACACCAGCTCAGAACACGACACAGCAAGACATGGTGCCACACACCCCAGCTCAGAACACGACACTGCAAGACATGGTGCCACACACCCCAGCTCAGAACACGACACAGCAAGACATGGTGCCACACACACCAGCTCAGAACACGACACAGCAAGACATGGTGCCACACACCAGCTCAGAACACGACACAGCAAGACATGGCGCCACACACACCAGCTCAGAACACGACACAGCAAGACATGGTGCCACACACACCAGCTCAGAACACGACACAGCAAGACATGGTGCCACACACACCAGCTCAGAACACGACACTGCAAGACATGGTGCCACACACACCAGCTCAGAACACGACACAGCAAGACATGGTGCCACACACACCAGCTCAGAACACGACACAGCAGGACATGGTGCCACACACACCAGCTCAGACCACGACACTGTGAGACAAAGCAAGGCAAGACAGCAAGACAAAACACACTCAGGCTAGATGGACTCAAACTAAAGAGGCGTTGTTTAACCAACCTAGTTGACAAATTATTAGGCCAGTGTCAACATATGTCAAACATTTGAATGCTTTTACATCTGTTCTCATTATGTTGACATATTGACACCAGCCTATTCCTTGTACATTCTTGCAGAGTTCCTAGCGTAAGTAATGCTTGCAAAGTTCCTAGCGTACGTAATGCTTGCAAAGTTCCTAGCGTAAGTAATGCTTGCAAAGTTCCTAGCGTAAGTAATGCTTGCAAAGTTCCTAGCGTAAGTAATGCTTGCAAAGTTCCTAGCGTAAGTAATGCTTGCAAAGTTCCTAGCGTAAGTAATGCTTGCAAAGTTCCTAGTGTAAGTAATGCTTGCAAAGTTCCTAGCGTACGTAATGCTTGCAAAGTTCCTAGCGTAAGTAATGCTTGCAAAGTTCCTAGCGTAAGTAATGCTTGCAAAGTTCCTAGCGTAAGTAATGCTTGCAAAGTTCCTAGCGTAAGTAATGCTTGCAAAGTTCCTAGCGTACGTAATGCTTGCAAAGTTCCTAGCGTAAGTAATGCTTGCAAAGTTCCTAGCGTAAGTAATGCTTTCAAAGTTCCTAGCGTAAGTAATGCTTGCAAAGTTCCTAGCGTAAGTAATGCTTGCAAAGTTCCTAGCGTAAGTAATGCTTGCAAAGTTCCTAGCGTAAGTAATGCTTTCAAAGTTCCTAGCGTAAGTAATGCTTGCAAAGTTCCTAGCGTAAGTAATGCTTTCAAAGTTCCTAGCGTAAGTAATGCTTGCAAAGTTCCTAGCGTAAGTAATGCTTGCAAAGTTCCTAGCGTAAGTAATGCTTGCAAAGTTCCTAGCGTAAGTAATGCTTGCAAAGTTCCTAGCGTAAGTAATGCTTGCAAAGTTCCTAGCGTAAGTAATGCGCCACAAGCATAGATCACACCCAGCAACACAAATCAATGAGTCAAGATAACTCACACTCCAGCACACACCAAAACATGACCTACCTGGCAGCAGCAATGAGCAGGTCGCGGTCATGCACACCCGGTTCCCACCAGGGGGGTAGGTCTGGGGACTTCTTGCACAGCTGCAGCCGTTCCTCTAGCAAGGGGTGGGTCATCACACTCTCCCGGATGCGCGAGAGCAGGTCAATGCGAGTCAGGCAGCGCGTGGCGCGCTCCTCTGTGATGGGAGCCACGTACATGGAGGGCACTGCAGACAAGGGAGGGATTGAAGTAAGCGAATGCCATGAACAGAAACCATGGGTATGGCTAGCTCACAGAATAGTATTGTTCAAAAGACAATGAAGATGAAATTCTTTCAACTGATCGAATAGATTCTTCTGCCAGTGGAGCCCTCTGCATGTGACACTATGCAGTGCAACGGGCCTTTCATACTAGAATCATGCATGCAAACAGAAAAGGAGAACCAGCTACCAACAATGCCAGACATAATTTCATACATCATCACTAAGAGCCCTCTCATGTGGACTGTTACTGTGTGAGAGCAAGTACCCCTTCCAAGGTGCATACACAAGATCCAAGTCTCACCACTCCACACAATTTCTACAGCTTTCACACACATCCATTTCATACTCACAGACACTCTCTCTCTCTCTCTCTCTCATCTTAAATTCACCAAGAAACCTGCGAAGACTACAGTGGAGGACACAATGGCTAGTTGGAAAGGGCGGGATGGATGAGGCACCATGCCTATCAGCATTAGTAGGCTATGCAAGGTCATTGACCACAAAAAGTAGCACAGGTGGTTAGAGCCAGTCAGGATTTCCCATGTCATATGCTTCTTACAAATGGCAAGGGAGAAACGGGGGGTCTATGCTTACCCCCTACCCACAGCGGAGGACTTACTTGGGAAGTTGTGCGCCATCTTGCCGCACACCTGCATGCACATGGTGTAGAAAGCGTAGAAGTAGTCCGTCATGGTCTGGTCGCTCTTGCGTTCCAGCCTGGCCAGAGCTTTGAACCTTTCCCAGTCATAGACCTTGTGTGAGCCCTCCTTCCTCTGCTCCACCCCAAACCTGGCCACCAACTTGTAGAAGTCCATCTCCTCCCGCCTGGACCACCTGCACAAGGGATGGAAGCCATTCAGTCAGCTAGTCCAAGGGTAAGGGACCTTGGAAAACCGTCCAGGGTTCACAAGCAATTGATCAGGGAGGGCAGTCACGCAGTGTCAGGAATTAGAGAAGTGAAGGGCTGCAAACGATCTGCAGGCTAGCAAGTGAGATGACAGACAATCTGTCTATGAGCTACACAAAAAAAATCAGAAGCTTCATCATCATTCAGCCTTGCAGGGTCTGCCCACCAGCGGACACCACAACATTCCCACATAGGCCACAAGGCAGTCCCACACCTACCTCTGCAACGACTCCACTCGTCGAATCTCCCTCTCGCGATTCATGGCTTCATTTCTTTCCCGCTTCACCATTTTCTACAAAGCACAAAGGCAGGATGTAATACAAAGACTCCATTACTTACTTGTAAACAAAGACGCCATTACTTACTTGCAAATAAAGACGCCATTACTTACTTGTAAACAAAGACTCCATTACTTACTTGTAAACAAAGACTCCATTACTTACTTGTAAACAAAGACTCCATTACTTACTTGTAAACAAAGACGCCATTACTTACTTGTAATCTCAAAGCAATTTACACAAGAAAACATTGCAAACTATGCAGTTAAACATGAAGATCCATCATCAATCTTGCTACAATGACCACAACAGCACTGCCGAGAGATATGCTTATGAACGCTTCACTACACCCATCTGTCCGACCAGAGTGGCAAAAAAGGCATGAGCACTAGGGCACCTGAAAGAGGAAATTCTTTTGATGACAATTTCATGACAACACGTTCTTGAATGCACAAAGGAAATCAAGAGCTACAGTAATTCCTTCGTGGAAGAGCAGGTACAAACTGCTACTGAGTGGAAGACCACCAACCTTCTCTTCCTGCTGTATCCGAAGCAGCTGCTTCTTGTGGTTGCGCTGGTAGTTGGCGATGATTCGCCGCACCCGCGTGTTCAAGTCTGAGATGGTAGGGAACGGGAGTTTCCCATTTTCTGGGCCTCCTGCAAAGGAAAACAAGGAACTCTCAAACAATCATTTTATCTTCAAAATCTTATCAAACTTGATCCAAAACAACCTACAATTCAAAGGCAGATTCTCATTTCTCTGGATTCAACTGATTAAATTCATCAGATGCTTAAGAAAACAAGAAGGGCAAAGCCCATAAGACTCACATGCTTGACCTTGACCTTTACATGACCTGGACCTTCAGGTGACCTTCAAGGTCAGGTCAAACAACTAAACCTACCAATGACATCATACACAAAGAAATGCTTTACACATTTTCCCTACCAAAATACATGTGACCTTGACCTCAAGGTCATCCAACACAAAGCTGTTAATTCAAGACATAGGAAGCACAATGGTGCTTATTGGCACTTTCTACCATGAGATATGGTCACTTTTAGTGGTTTACTACCCCATTTTGGTCACATTTCATAAGAGTCAAAGTGACCTTGACCTTGATGATATGTGAACAAATGTGTCTCATGATGAAAGTATAACATGTGTACTACTATGTTATGAAGTTTGGAAGAGTTATCTTCCATAGTTCAGGGTCAAGGTCTCTTCAAAATATGTATACAATCCAACTTTAAAGAGTTCCTGTGACCTTGACCTTGACGCAAGGTCAAGTCACTATGTAGGTTTTTGTACGCCTTGTCATCCTACACCATCATGCCAAATGGGGTGTTGATAGACTTAATAGTCTCTGAGAAAAATCCAACGTTAAAGGTTTTTTTACGGATTACAGGACGCCCGGGCGCCCAGTCTGCCCGGACGCCCGGACGGACGACACGGGTGACCTAGTATGAAAGTATAACATGTGTACTACAATGTTATGATGTTTGGAAGAGTTATCTTCCATAGTCACTTCAAAATATGTATACAATCCAACTTTAAAGAGCTCCTGTGACCTTGACCTTGAAGCAAGGTCAATCAAACTGGTATCAAAAGATAGGGATTACTTTGCCCTATACACCATATATAGGTCAGGTATCCAATCTAAAAAACTTCAGAGAAAATTGGGAAAATGTGAAAAATGGCTGTTTTTAAGACAACATTTACAGCCCCTGCGACCTTGACCTTGAAGCAAGGTCAAGTCACTATGTATGTATTTTGAGGCCTCGTCATCATACACCATCATGCCAAATTGGGTGTTGATAGACTTAATAGTCTCTGAGAAAAATCCAACGTTAAAGTTTTTCACGGACGCCCGGATGTCCGGACGGACGACACAGGTGAGTACATAGACTCACTTTTGCTTCGCATGCGAGTAAAAAATTAAGAAGTTAACACCTATCACTGATTAATAAAAGCTGGAGTTTGATGTTCGCCTGAACAGAATAAAATCAGTTGCATCCAGGACTGCCAACTGCATACATTCTGCTTAGTGCTCTGCTAAGTGATTTGCTTATTGCCTCTCCTAAGTGTATTGCTAAGTGCCTCTCAGAAGCGAATCATACATACAGACACAAGCATCAATGACTGGCTAACCCCTGATTTATTGGGAGTCTCATTATCAAGGGGAGTGCAGGTAACCAGTAAGAAATGTGAAATTTAGCAATAACAAGCTGAATGAATGCCCTTTGATTGTCTGGTACTTTTGCATAATTTCCCCCCTCATAACTCTTCCTGGGGCCAAGGGTAGAACTAGTCCATTTATCCAGCTCTAGTTTTACTCTACGCTTTCACTCTTTACACGAGGAAAACCTACAGATCCACGATCTGCCAACTCAGCATCTGGTAATCAAAGGGACTTTATATATCGCTTTGTAAAACTGCTCTGCTCTGGTCGCAGGCCTTATGGCCGAGTGTGGATTTCAAGAAGCTAAGATCAGCCCAGCCTGGCAAGACTATGGGACAGGTTCAGGACAGCCTGCTCACCTTCAGGGTAGTTGAAGGACTTTGGTGTGCGCTTCATGCCTTCCAGGACCGAGCTCATGGACTCGTCGTCCTCGTCGAAGTCCTTGGTGGTTGTCAAGTCGTCGTCATCGTCTCTGTTCAAAAGGAGACGGGAAAGGTTAGCAACATGCCACAGACTTAGATGAAATATCTAAAACCCCTGCAAATGATCAAAGCATCTAACTTTATGAGTTATCATGAACAGTTTCTGACTGCATTTTGTTTGGTACAAATTATTCATTATGGGACTTGTAAATGGAAAACACTGACAAACCTCCTTTCACTGAAAACGCCCATCAAGCTATGCCTGATTCACAGTTTTTAGCAAAGACTGGTGTGTAATGCCAGACCAAAGACAAGTGGCACCACAGCCTTCTCCAAAGTGGTCAGGAAGAACTGCAAGTGGCCGACACTCACTTTTCATCGTCGTCATCGTTCTGCTCCGCAAGCAGGGCTGCACCGTCAGGAGGACCACATCTGTGCAGGAACACTAGGGCAGGGTCCTTTCGCATCATGTTGTACTTCTCGTAGCCTGCAAACACAACAGTCATCATGTTGTATTTCTCGTAGCCTGTACAAATGTACACAAAGTCATCATGTTGTACTTCTCATAGCATGTACAAGTGTTCACAAAATCATGCTGTATTTCTCGTAGCCTGTAAACACAACACAGTCATCATGTTGTACTTCTCGTAGCCTATATGTATTTATCATATACACTGTCTTAAAGCCTGTCAGGACAACAAGCATCATCCGCCATGTATTGAGCAAAACGTTGCACTACAACTCCAGATTGGACATTTCCAGCCTGCACTGCCAACGTTCACAGGAAGGCACCTGGCTCCCTACTGGCTCCCTACTGGCTCCCTACTGCCTCCCTACTGGCTCCCTACTGGCTCCCCACTGCCTCCGCAACATCCAGGAGTTCATATCACCTCCCAAGTCCACCACCTTTCTGCCCAGCATGCCTCCCTACAACCTGACAAGAACATGAGTTGAGGAAAGAGATCAAATAGCAGCTGTTTCCTCCATTTGAAAGCAGAATACAATGGATGAGAATTTCATCACTAAATGCAGTTTCATAGCAACAGGCTGAATTTCTCAGAGTTGAGACAGTCGAACGCATTGTGGCCTGCAGATGGCACACCCATCCAATCAGGCCACTCAGTATTAGCATGGCAAAATCATCACTGAAATTCAGCCGTGGCCATTCCCCACTCCTTAAAGCCCTTCGTAGCTCCAAGTACCTGCAACACACTCTCTCACTTCGTACACCACTCTAAGAACACACTGCATAATTACTGTAGCATTGTGTGATTACCAAAGAGGGCACCACATCTACGGGGTTCAAACAACCTCTTTGGCATTGCAAGGAGACAAATCCACACAGAACTGCCCCTCAACCAACAGGGGGCAGTGATGGAGGAGGATGAAATCTCTCACCGTGCTTGTAGATCCCAATCAAGAGGGATTTATCAGCATCCCGGTCCCACCACAGTACTGGTGGCTCACCCTCGGCGATGGGGGGAGGAATGTTGATGTCCCTGAAACACAAAGAACACATTTCCTGTAGCACCAGCTCCGCTTCCTGCCTCCACTGCAAGACGGGCAAGGATCAGGGATTCAAATTACGAGACAGCAGAATGAACGACCTGTATTCACAAACATGCATCTCTTGCTAGCATCAAACCAAATGAATTCAAATAGGAAGATAATTCATCTTCATGTAGTCCCATCATGGACTTGGAACATTTCTTGACAAAGATGATTTCAAAATGAATGACATGGGAAAGTACAGAGAGAGAGAGAGAGAGAGAGAGAGAGAGAGAGAGAGAGAGAGAGAGAGAGAGAGAGAGAGAGAGAGAGAGAGAGAGAGAGAGAGAGAGCAACTAGAGATAGCACATAACACTCACTGGTAGCTCTCTCCTCGGAGCACCTTAACAGCATCGTCTCCAATGACCTCCTGCTTGATGTAGTAGAGCAGGCGCACACGCAGCAGAACCCTGAAAATTAATGATAACAACAACGATGATAAAATAAAGCTGTTTGCAAAAATGGGGAAATCAGAAAGTGTTCAAGGCAGCTGTGAGGCTTTTCAAGAGAAGTGACATGGCACAGTGGGCAGCAGTATACCAACCCTGCAACCAACCATTCATTCTCTCACACACTCAAGGACACGCACGCACACACACAAAACACACCCATTCTCACATATCCACATCCATACATACAAACACACACACAACCACCCCACTGGCAGGAGGATGACACCCACTTGTTGGAGTGGCGACGCAAGTGGCGCTTGTAGCCCTCGTCCAGGATGCGTTCTGGGTCGATGTCCAGGTTGCCCTTCTCCAACTCTGCAGCCACGGAGAATTTCTTGCAGTCCTTCTTGGCCTTCTTGCCCTTACGACCCCGCGGCACTGGCGCCGACAGACCTGGAGAGGCAGGAATGAGCAGGGTCAGAAAGTGGAACTGCAGAGTTGGAGGGCAGGGAGGAATGCTCAGTGTGTATGTGTGTGTGTGTGTGTGTGTGAGAGAGAGAGAGAGAGAGAGAGAGAGAGAGAGAGAGAGAGAGAGAGAGAGAGAGAGAGAGAGAGAGAGAGAGAGAGAGAGTGGGTGGGGGGTGGGGGAAGAGAGAAGGGAGGAATATATTTTATACCTGAGTGGTTCTTCAGCTGGCTTTCATTGGCCTGTCGCACCAGGTCCCAGATAAAGTTCTTGATCTTTTCGTCCCCCTGGTAGTACTCGAGGGAGTAGACGAGCTGTAAGAAATGTCAACACGAGCTGTAAGAAATGGACAAGTCTATCAATAGCAATACAACACCATCTCAGCAGCACAGTAGATGACATAGAACTCATTCTTGTCTATAGAATGAGCATCATCTGATCACAAGTCTAGCACTTCACCTTTACCTCATTCAGCAAACAGAGACATCTGAAAATTCTTAATCCATTCATTCAAATTTCATCCACTCCAAGTGTATTTCATGTCTAACATCCATTTAGTTTACAATGTTCAGGCATTACAACTCCATCAGACCAGAGAGTTGAAAACATCCTCAACGCAATCGGACCTGGCACAGACACAAAGGGGCTGAGGAGAGGATGGCACTCACAGACCTGGCACAGACACAAAGGGGCTGAGGAGAGGATGAGAGGATGGCTCTCACTGACCTGGCACAGACACAAAGGGGCTGAGGAGAGGATGGCACTCACAGACCTGGCACAGACACAAAGGGGCTGAGGAGAGGATGGCACTCACAGACCTGGCACAGACACAAAGGGGCTGAGGAGAGGATGACACTCACAGACCTGGCACAGACACAAAGGGGCTGAGGAGAGGATGGCACTCACAGACCTGGCACAGACACAAAGGGGCTGAGGAGAGGATGAGAGGATGGCACTCACAGACCTGGCACAGACACCAAGCAGCTGAGGAGAGGATGAGAGGATGGCTCTCACAGACCTGGCACAGACACAAAGGGGCTGAGGAGAGGATGGCACTCACAGACCTGGCACAGACACCAAGCAGCTGAGGAGAGGATGGCACTCACAGACCTGGCACAGACACAAAGGGGCTGAGGAGAGGATGGCTCTCACAGACCTGGCACAGACACAAAGGGGCTGAGGAGAGGATGGCACTCACAGACCTGGCACAGACACAAAGGGGCTGAGGAGAGGATGGCTCTCACAGACCTGGCACAGACACAAAGGGGCTGAGGAGAGGAGGAGAGGATGACACTCACAGACCTGGCACAGACACAGAGCAGCTGAGGAGAGGATGAGAGGATGGCTCTCACAGACCTGGCACAGACACAAAGGGGCTGAGGAGAGGAGGAGAGGATGGCACTCACAGACCTGGCACAGACACCAAGCAGCTGAGGAGAGGATGAGAGGATGGCTCTCACAGACCTGGCACAGACACAAAGGGGCTGAGGAGAGGATGGCACTCACAGACCTGGCACAGACACCAAGCAGCTGAGGAGAGGATGGCACTCACAGACCTGGCACAGACACAAAGGGGCTGAGGAGAGGATGGCTCTCACAGACCTGGCACAGACACAAAGGGGCTGAGGAGAGGATGACACTCACAGACCTGGCACAGACACAAAGGGGCTGAGGAGAGGATGGCACTCACAGACCTGGCACAGACACCAAGCAGCTGAGGAGAGGATGGCACTCACTGACCTGGCACAGACACAAAGGGGCTGAGGAGAGGATGGCACTCACAGACCTGGCACAGACACAAAGGGGCTGAGGAGAGGATGGCACTCACAGACCTGGCACAGACACCAAGCAGCTGAGGAGAGGATGGCACTCACAGACCTGGCACAGACACAAAGGGGCTGAGGAGAGGATGGCTCTCACAGACCTGGCACAGACACAAAGGGGCTGAGGAGAGGAGGAGAGGATGGCACTCACAGACCTGGCACAGACACAAAGCGGTGATGAGGAGAGGATGGCACTCACAGACCTGGCACAGACACAAAGGGGCTGAGGAGGAGAGGATGGCACTCACAGACCTGGCACAGACACAAAGGGGCTGAGGAGAGGATGGCACTCACAGACCTGGCACAGACACAAAGGGGCTGAGGAGAGGATGGCACTCACAGACCTGGCACAGACACAAAGGGGCTGAGGAGAGGATGGCACTCACAGACCTGGCACAGACACCAAGCAGCTGAGGAGAGAAGGAGAGGATGGCACTCACAGACCTGGCACAGACACCAAGCAGCTGAGGAGAGGATGAGAGGATGGCACTCACAGACCTGGCACAGACACAAAGGGGCTGAGGAGAGGATGGCACTCACAGACCTGGCACAGACACAAAGGGGCTGAGGAGAGGATGGCTCTCACAGACCTGGCACAGACACAAAGGGGCTGAGGAGAGGATGGCTCTCACAGACCTGGCACAGACACAAAGGGGCTGAGGAGAGGATGAGAGGATGGCTCTCACAGACCTGGCACAGACACAAAGGGGCTGAGGAGAGGATGGCACTCACAGACCTGGCACAGACACAAAGGGGCTGAGGAGAGGATGACACTCACAGACCTGGCACAGACACAAAGGGGCTCCATGACACTCACAGACCTGGCACAGACACAAAGGGGCTGAGGAGAGGATGAGAGGATGGCTCTCACAGACCTGGCACAGACACAAAGGGGCTGAGGAGAGGATGGCACTCACAGACCTGGCACAGACACAAAGGGGCTGAGGAGAGGATGAGAGGATGGCACTCACAGACCTGGCACAGACACAAAGGGGCTGAGGAGAGGATGGCACTCACAGACCTGGCACAGACACAAAGGGGCTGAGGAGAGGATGGCACTCACAGACCTGGCACAGACACAAAGGGGCTGAGGAGAGGATGGCACTCACAGACCTGGCACAGACACAAAGGGGCTGAGGAGAGGATGGCACTCACAGACCTGGCACAGACACCAAGCAGCTGAGGAGAGGATGGCACTCACAGACCTGGCACAGACACAAAGGGGCTGAGGAGAGGATGGCACTCACAGACCTGGCACAGACACCAAGCAGCTGAGGAGAGGATGGCACTCACAGACCTGGCACAGACACAAAGGGGCTGAGGAGAGGATGGCACTCACAGACCTGGCACAGACACAAAGGGGCTGAGGAGAGGATGGCACTCACAGACCTGGCACAGACACAAAGGGGCTGAGGAGAGGATGGCACTCACAGACCTGGCACAGACACAAAGGGGCTGAGGAGAGGAGGAGAGGATGGCACTCACAGACCTGGCACAGACACAAAGGGGCTGAGGAGAGGATGGCACTCACAGACCTGGCACAGACACAAAGGGGCTGAGGAGAGGATGGCACTCACAGACCTGGCACAGACACAAAGGGGCTGAGGAGGAGAGGATGGCACTCACAGACCTGGCACAGACACAAAGGGGCTGAGGAGAGGATGGCACTCACAGACCTGGCACAGACACAAAGGGGCTGAGGAGAGGATGGCACTCACAGACCTGGCACAGACACAAAGGGGCTGAGGAGAGGATGGCACTCACAGACCTGGCACAGACACAAAGGGGCTGAGGAGAGGATGGCACTCACAGACCTGGCACAGACACAAAGGGGCTGAGGAGAGGATGGCACTCACAGACCTGGCACAGACACAAAGGGGCTGAGGAGAGGATGGCACTCACAGACCTGGCACAGACACAAAGGGGCTGAGGAGAGGATGGCACTCACAGACCTGGCACAGACACAAAGGGGCTGAGGAGAGGATGGCACTCACAGACCTGGCACAGACACAAAGGGGCTGAGGAGAGGATGGCACTCACAGACCTGGCACAGACACAAAGGGGCTGAGGAGAGGATGGCACTCACAGACCTGGCACAGACACAAAGGGGCTGAGGAGAGGAGGAGAGGATGGCACTCACAGACCTGGCACAGACACAAAGGGGCTGAGGAGAGGATGGCACTCACAGACCTGGCACAGACACAAAGGGGCTGAGGAGAGGATGAGAGGATGGCACTCACAGACCTGGCACAGACACAAAGGGGCTGAGGAGAGGATGGCACTCACAGACCTGGCACAGACACAAAGGGGCTGAGGAGAGGATGGCACTCACAGACCTGGCACAGACACCAAGCAGCTGAGGAGAGGATGGCACTCACAGACCTGGCACAGACACAAAGGGGCTGAGGAGAGGATGGCACTCACAGACCTGGCACAGACACAAAGGGGCTGAGGAGAGGATGAGAGGATGGCACTCACAGACCTGGCACAGACACCAAGCAGCTGAGGAGAGGATGGCACTCACAGACCTGGCACAGACACAAAGGGGCTGAGGAGAGGATGGCACTCACAGACCTGGCACAGACACAAAGGGGCTGAGGAGAGGATGGCACTCACAGACCTGGCACAGACACAAAGGGGCTGAGGAGAGGATGGCACTCACAGACCTGGCACAGACACAAAGGGGCTGAGGAGAGGATGGCACTCACAGACCTGGCACAGACACAAAGGGGCTGAGGAGAGGATGGCACTCACAGACCTGGCACAGACACCAAGCAGCTGAGGAGAGGAGGAGAGGATGGCACTCACAGACCTGGCACAGACACAAAGGGGCTGAGGAGAGGATGGCACTCACAGACCTGGCACAGACACAAAGGGGCTGAGGAGAGGATGGCACTCACAGACCTGGCACAGACACAAAGGGGCTGAGGAGAGGATGGCACTCACAGACCTGGCACAGACACAAAGGGGCTGAGGAGAGGATGGCACTCACAGACCTGGCACAGACACAAAGGGGCTGAGGAGAGGATGGCACTCACAGACCTGGCACAGACACAAAGGGGCTGAGGAGAGGATGGCACTCACAGACCTGGCACAGACACCAAGCAGCTGAGGAGAGGATGGCACTCACAGACCTGGCACAGACACAAAGGGGCTGAGGAGAGGATGACACTCACAGACCTGGCACAGACACAAAGGGGCTGAGGAGAGGATGGCACTCACAGACCTGGCACAGACACAGAGCAGCTGAGGAGAGGATGACACTCACAGACCTGGCACAGACACAAAGGGGCTGAGGAGAGGATGGCACTCACAGACCTGGCACAGACACAAAGGGGCTGAGGAGAGGATGGCACTCACAGACCTGGCACAGACACAAAGGGGCTGAGGAGAGGATGACACTCACAGACCTGGCACAGACACAAAGGGGCTGAGGAGAGGATGGCACTCACAGACCTGGCACAGACACAAAGGGGCTGAGGAGAGGATGGCTCTCACAGACCTGGCACAGACACAAAGCAGATGAGGAGAGGATGGCACTCACAGACCTGGCACAGACACAAAGGGGCTGAGGAGAGGATGGCACTCACAGACCTGGCACAGACACAAAGGGGCTGAGGAGAGGATGGCACTCACAGACCTGGCACAGACACCAAGCAGCTGAGGAGAGGATGGCACTCACAGACCTGGCACAGACACAAAGGGGCTGAGGAGAGGATGACACTCACAGACCTGGCACAGACACAAAGGGGCTGAGGAGAGGATGACACTCACAGACCTGGCACAGACACAGAGCAGCTGAGGAGAGGATGACACTCACAGACCTGGCACAGACACAAAGGGGCTGAGGAGAGGATGGCACTCACAGACCTGGCACAGACACAAAGGGGCTGAGGAGAGGATGGCACTCACAGACCTGGCACAGACACAAAGGGGCTGAGGAGAGGATGACACTCACAGACCTGGCACAGACACAAAGCAGCTGAGGAGAGGATGACACTCACAGACCTGAGGATGACACTCACAGACCTGGCACAGACACAAAGGGGCTGAGGAGAGAAGGAGAGGATGACACTCACAGACCTGGCACAGACACAAAGGGGCTGAGGAGAGGATGACACTCACAGACCTGGCACAGACACAAAGCAGCTGAGGAGAGGAGGAGAGGATGGCACTTACCACAGCCCGCCCGATGGTGTGCACGTCCTTGGCTTCCATTGGGCGCTTGAATCGGCCGTGGGAGATGATGTCCCCCCACCTGCCCCACCTGTAGCAACCAAGGCACAGGTAAGTCAGTCAGTCAGCAATATGAGTGACGGCAGATACAGTCCCAGCATTTTGACAAAATGTTCAGAGCACGTCCGCCAACAGATCAAGAGCAATCCTTGTGCACTAGCCAGTGGCCATCATTGATTCCAGAAGTTTTTCCTTCACTTCCAGTTCTCCCCGTCTTTATCAACAACTAGCTTTCACCATCCAACTTTCAACTTCTGAAGCCATTATTATTCCTCTGTGTCTTCTCGTCTGTCTTAGCATATCATCCATAGATTTACATATCAAATATCCATAGATTTTCATATCAAATATCCATAGATTTACATATCAAATATTATCCATAGATTTACATATCATCACTACATTTACATATCACATATTATCCATAGATATTCATATCACACATCATAGCTTGATTTACATATCACCGCTAGATTTACAGATCACATATCATCACTAGATTTACATATCACATATAATCCATATTCATATCACCCCCTAGATATACAGATCACATATCATCACTAGATTTACATATCGCATATCATCCAAAGATTTCAATTCCTGTCCATGTCACCTCAGGTGCTCCCGATTAGCTGAGGTGAACAAGAGCTTCCTTCTTTCCCTCCCTTGATGAACTCTCCACTCCAAATATTCCATGTCACCTCGTACTTCTTCCCTCCCTTGATGAACTCTCCACTCCAAATATTCCATGTCACCTCGTACTTCTTCCCTCCCTTGATGAACTCTCCACTCCAAATATTCCATGTCACCTCGTACTTCTTCCCTCCCTTGATGAACTCTCCACTCCAAATATTCCATGTCACCTCGTACTTCTTCCCTCCCTTGATGAACTCTCCACTCCAAATATTCCATGTCACCTCGTACTTCTTCCCTCCCTTGATGAACTCTCCACTCCAAATATTCCATGTCACCTCGTACTTCTTCCCTCCCTTGATGAACTCTCCACTCCAAATATTCCATGTCACCTCGTACTTCTTCCCTCCCTTGATGAACTCTCCACTCCAAATATTCCATGTCACCTCGTACTTCTTCCCTCCCTTGATGAACTCTCCACTCCAAATATTCCATGTCACCTCGTACTTCTTCCCTCCCTTGATGAACTCTCCACTCCAAATATTCCATGTCACCTCGTACTTCTTCCCTCCCTTGATGAACTCTCCACTCCAAATATTCCATGTCACCTCGTACTTCTTCCCTCCCTTGATGAACTCTCCACTCCAAATATTCCATGTCACCTCGTACTTCTTCCCTCCCTTGATGAACTCTCCACTCCAAATATTCCATGTCACCTCGTACTTCTTCCCTCCCTTGATGAACTCTCCACTCCAAATATTCCATGTCACCTCGTACTTCTTCCCTCCCTTGATGAACTCTCCACTCCAAATATTCCATGTCACCTCGTACTTCTTCCCTCCCTTGATGAACTCCCCACTCCAAATATTCCATGTCACCTCGTACTTCTTCCCTCCCTTGATGAACTCTCCACTCCAAATATTCCATGTCACCTCGTACTTCCTTCCCTCCCTTGATGAACTCTCCACTCCAAATATTCCATGTCACCTCGTACTTCTTCCCTCCCTTGATGAACTCTCCACTCCAAATATTCCATGTCACCTCGTACTTCTTCCCTCCCTTGATGAACTCTCCACTCCAAATATTCCATGTCACCTCGTACTTCTTCCCTCCCTTGATGAACTCCCCACTCCAAATATTCCATGTCACCTCGTACTTCTCGCCTTTCACCCTTGATGAACTCCCCACTCCAAATATTCCATGTCACCTCGTACTTCTTCCCTCCCTTGATGAACTCTCCACTCCAAATATTCCATGTCACCTCGTACTTCTTCCCTCCCTTGATGAACTCTCCACTCCAAATATTCCATGTCACCTCGTACTTCTCGCCTTTCACCTACTGAGCACAAAAACTCTCTCACCACGGCGTCCCTTCCTTATCTACTTTGACCTGAAGAAGGAACCAAGTCCAAAAGCTTGCCAAGCCCAGAAAAACTAGCAACAGAACCATGCTGCCACTCAAGAGACAGGCCCTAGGAGGACTGGACTTGCCTGGTGGGAGGAAACTCTTCACAGTGTGTGACCAGCTAACAAAAACAGCTCTTTTCAGGGGCACTTTTCTGTCTCAAGAAAAATTACAATTTATTGGTCAGACCTAGTGTCGCCGCTTTAATTCTTTCTAGGTTCATTTGTGTCCGACCTTGGCATTGCACATCTTTTATCTACTAATGTGTATTTGCTTCTCATTCCTCAACCCCAAACCCTCCTTCAACCGCACTGTGTCTTCAGTCCAAGGCTTTTTTACTTCCCGAGCGACGCTTTCCCTGTCAGCCCGGAAGCCGAGTTCTGGATACTCACCCATAGATGAGAAGGTTCTTCTCCACCTTGAAGCAGTCAGAGCGAGTGTAGCCTGCCGAGGAGAACTCTGGGTCCATGCCATCGAAGTCTCCGTCACCCCGGCGACTGCGGCGGCCCCTCTTCTTGCCACGGCGGGATGCCTTGTCCTTGTCCTCCTCGTTGTCGCTGGTAGAGGACGACTCCAGGTCACTCATGTCCACGACGCAGTCCTCGTTGCCGTAGCGGGCGGTCTGCCTCCGCTGGCGTGGCTCCTCGATGATCAGGTCGTTCTATGGAGGATGGAGAGATGGGCAATTTCAGTGGATTTCACCCCATCCAGTCAGTGTCAGCATACATATGTACGTCAGGCTGCCTAGTTCGAGCATACAAAGATTTCACCCCATCCAGTCAGTGTCAGCATACATATGTACGTCAGGCTGCCTAGTTCGAGCATACAAAGATTTCACCCCATCCAGTCAGTGTCAGCATACATATGTACGTCAGGCTGCCTAGTTCGAGCATACAAAGATTTCACCCCATCCAGTCAGTGTCAGCATACACATGTACGTCAGGCTGCCTAGTTCGAGCATACAAAGATTTCACCCCATCCAGTCAGTGTCAGCATACATATGTACGTCAGGCTGCCTAGTTCGAGCATACAAAGATTTCACCCCATCCAGTCAGTGTCAGCATACACATGTACGTCAGGCTGCCTAGTTCGAGCATACAAAGATTTCACCCCATCCAGTCAGTGTCAGCATACATATGTACGTCAGGCTGCCTAGTTCGAGCATATAAAGATTTCATTGCCAAAGATTGCTACTGCTTTGTTGGGTAAGTCATGTGTAGAGAAACCCTAGCGACAGCATCTACCATGGCCAAACATTGAGAAAATTAAACAGTCTTTTATGCCTTTCCTTCATGAGACAGCAATACAGCTCAATCCAAGCAGCTGAGCTAAGCAAATTACTTGAATATATACATGCTGGAGGTACTCCACCTTTTCTTGCATGGATATCATCCAGAGTCAGCGACCAGCTATCACTAGAGTAACTTTACATCAAACAAAGCCTGGAGGCCAAGAGATACATACCCTGCTCATCTGAGACTCCAGGTCAACGTCATTCTTCTTGGCCCACTTCTGCCAGAAGTTGGGGTCGTTGATGTCGATGTCCGTCCTGTTGGTAGACAGGCTGAAGCTGGCCTGGAAAAATCAAGCACACTGATGAGCCAGCACACTGATGAGCCAGCACACTGATGAGCCAGCACTCTGATGAGCCAGCACTCTGATGAGCCAGCACACTGATGAGCCAGCACACTGATGAGCCAGCACACTGATGAGCCAGCACACTGATGAGCCACCACAGATGAGCCAGCACACTGATGAGCCAGCACACTGATGAGCCAGCACACTGATGAGCCAGCACACTGATGAGCCAGCACACTGATGAGCCAGCACACTGATGAGCCAGCACACTGATGAGCCAGCACACTGATGAGCCAGCACACTGATGAGCCACCACACTGATGAGCCACCACACTCAAAGAGCTGAGCCACACAAGCACATGGAAGAAAGAGGGCACTTCACACACAGCAGATGCCGACCTGGCAACTGGAACCCAAGGCCAGCGAGCCATGGCCACAGCGCTTGCAGACCCAGTGTCAACGCCCTCAAACTCCATGACATAGCACAGCGCTTGCAGACCCAGTGTCAACGCCCTCAAACTCCATGAAATAGCACAGCGCATGCAGACCCAGTGTCAACGCCCTCAAACTCCATGAAATAGCACAGTGCATGCAGACCCAGTGTCAACGCCCTCAAACTCCATGAAATAGCACAGCGCATGCAGACCCAGTGTCAACGCCCTCAAACTCCATGAAATAGCACAGCGCATGCAGACCCAGTGTCAACGCCCTCAAACTCCATGAAATAGCACAGCGCATGCAGACCCAGTGTCAACGCCCTCAAACTCCATGAAATAGCACAGCGCATGCAGACCCAGTGTCAACGCCCTCAAACTCCATGAAATAGCACAGCGCATGCAGACCCAGTGTCAACGCCCTCAAACTCCATGAAATAGCACAGCGCATGCAGACCCAGTGTCAACGCCCTCAAACTCCATGAAATAGCACAGTGCATGCAGACCCAGTGTCAACGCCCTCAAACTCCATGAAATAGCACAGCGCATGCAGACCCAGTGTCAACGCCCTCAAACTCCATGAAATAGCACAGCGCATGCAGACCCAGTGTCAACGCCCTCAAACTCCATGAAATAGCACAGCGCATGCAGACCCAGTGTCAACGCCCTCAAACTCCATGAAATAGCACAGCGCATGCAGACCCAGTGTCAACGCCCTCAAACTCCATGAAATAGCCACTCCAAGTTTGATGGCAGAATAACTTTGTGCGTGTGTGAATTACCTCCTGCATAAGCTTCATTATCACATCAAAATTAATCTTTTAAAGCCAATTTCATGACTTGATGCCATAAAATCTGATGTTGTGAAAATGAACTGTCACCTTTCACTGCCGACTTCAAATGCTGTGTGGTGAAAATGACAATGGTAAATTTATCAATGACTATCCAAAATATCAGTGATAATGGTAACCATGATTTTTATGTTTATTATAGTAACCACAATGATGACAATGGTGTTCAGAGCATTTCATAATACTGGCGCCTCAGCAACTTCCAAGCTACTGACATCCACAGTCACAGCAAATAACGGCCTTGCACCAGATACTGTGGACACAGTCACAGCAAATAACGGCCTTGCACCAGATACTGTGGACACAGTCACAGCAAATAACAGCCTTGCACCAGATACTGTGGACACAGTCACAGCAAATAACAGCCTTGCACCAGATACTGTGGACACAGTCACAGCAAATAACGGCCTTGCACCAGATACTGTGGATACAGTCACAGCAAATAACAGCCTTGCACCAGATACTGTGGATACAGTCACAGCAAATAACAGCCTTGCACCAGATACTGTGGACACAGTCACAGCAAATAACAGCCTTGCACCAGATACTGTGGACACAGTCACAGCAAATAACAGCCTTGCACCAGATACTGTGGACACAGTCACAGCAAATAACGGCCTTGCACCAGATACTGTGGACACAGTCACAGCAAATAACGGCCTTGCACCAGATACTGTGGACACAGTCACAGCAAATAACGGCCTTGCACCAGATACTGTGGACACAGTCACAGCAAATAACGGCCTTGCACCAGATACTGTGGACACAGTCACAGCAAATAACGGCCTTGCACCAGATACTGTGGACACAGTCACAGCAAATAACGGCCTTGCACCAGATACTGTGGACACAGTCAACTGCCTGCATCTAGACCTGGAGGGTACCTTGGCAAACAGTTACACCGAGGAAGAGTCGACTGACAGTGACTGAAGACATGGATCATACCTAGGCAAACAGTTACGGCAAAGAATCAACTGACAGTGACTGTAGACACGGGTCATACCTAGGCAAACAGTAACAGCAAAGAAGACTCAACTGACAGTGACTGTAGACACGGGTCATACCTAGGCAAACAGTAACAGCAAAGAAGACTCAACTGACAGTGACTGCAGACGTGGATCATACCTTGGCAAACAGTTACACCGAGGAAGAGTCGACGGACAGTGACTGTAGACATGGATCATACCTAGGCAAACAGTAACAGCAAAGAAGACTCAACTGACAGTGACTGCAGACGTGGATCATACCTTGGCAAACAGTTACACCGAGGAAGAGTCGACAGACAGTGACTGTAGACACGGGTCATACCTAGGCAAACAGTAACAGCAAAGAAGACTCAACTGACAGTGACTGCAGACGTGGATCATACCTTGGCAAACAGTTACACCGAGGAAGAGTCAACTGACAGTGACCGCAGACGTGGATCATACCTTGGCAGTTACACCGAGGAAGAGTAACTGACAGTGACCGCAGACGTGGATCATACCTTGGCAGTTACACCGAGGAAGAGTAACTGACAGTGACCGCAGACGTGGATCATACCTTGGCAAACAGTTACACCGAGGAAGAGTCAACTGACAGTGACCGCAGACGTGGATCATACCTTGGCAGTTACACCGAGGAAGAGTAACTGACAGTGACCGCAGACGTGGATCATACCTTGGCAAACAGTTACACCGAGGAAGAGTCAACTGACAGTGACCGCAGACGTGGATCATACCTTGGCAGTTACACCGAGGAAGAGTAACTGACAGTGACTGTAGACGTGGATCATACCTTGGCAAAGGTAGAGCCCTTGCCCTCCGACTCAATCTGGATGATGTGGGTGCGGCGCTGCAGGATGTGGTCGATGTCCTCCTCGCAGAAGGCATCACCTGCCGTGTCATCGTCCATCAGCGAGCCATAGGCCCCCTTCTTGAGCAGCTCCTCCACCTCTATCTTGGTCATGTTCTGCAACAAACAGCAAGAGCTCACACACAGTGCTCACACAGAGTGCTCACACAGTGCTCACAGTGTGCTCACACAGTGTGCTCACACAGTGTGCTCAAACAGTGCTCACAGGGCTCACACAGTGCTCACACAGTGCGCTCACAGTGCGCTCACACAGAGCTCACACAGTGCTCACAGGGCTCACACAGTGCTCACAGTGCTCACACAGTGCTCACACAGTGTGCTCACACAGTGTGCTCACACAGTGCTCACACAGAGCTCACACAGTGCTCACACAGTGCTCACACAGTGCTCACACAGTGCTCACACACAGTGCTCACACAGTGCTCACACAGTGCTCACACAGTGCTCACACAGAGCTCACACAGTGCTCACACAGTGCTCACAGTGTGCTCACACAGAGCTCACACAGAGCTCACACAGTGCTCACACAGTGCTCACACACAGTGCTCACACACAGTGCTCACACAGAGTGCTCACACAGAGTGCTCACACACAGTGCTCACTGTGCTCACACACAGTGCTCACACAGTGCTCACACAGTGCTCACACAGAGCTCACACAGAGTACTCACACAGGTGGGTAAATGATACACTACAGGCAGAATACATCACATGCACCATGCCCAAACGAATACATACAGTCTCACATTCACTCTCAAAATCATACACACTAACCTTGTAGACATATACACGAGCATGCATCTGTACATTAATACACACAAAATACAATGGTGTTTGCACACCCACCCCTGCACACACACACACACACACCTGTGTGAAAAGGTGCTGCTCACTTTTTTAGCTTCACATTTTAAAGAATTCCATCGCCCTGGTTACAGGAAAAACTGAAAACACAGGCACATTCAGCAGACCGAGGTGTGAGCCAGGCGTGATAGACACTCACTGGGTTCACTTGCTTATCCGGTCCCATGGACTGGAGCACCGCCTTGTCCAGACCCAGCTTGCGGGAGGCCCGGTCAAACATCTCCCTCTCATAGGAGTTCCTGGTGATCAGCCGGTACACCTTCACTGGCTTGTTCTGACCGATCCGGTGGCATCGCGCCTGAGCCTAAAAGGCGGAAATCACAAAAACTAGAGACAGTCCTACACATCATACCAAAACCCACACACACCAAAACCCACTCATGAAACATACTTGTGCATGCAGGTGCACACACACACACACACACACAAGTGTACACACACACACACTCAGTCATGCACGTAGAGTGAAAATTAAAAAATCACAAAGCAATGTGACCATAACTGCAAACATTTCACCCAGGTCCATCTACAACCTGCACCAGAACATCCAACACTTGAACCGTTTCAAAAGTCCAAACTAGAAACATGACAGATTTGATGGTCTAACCTCACTGACCATATAACAGACAGGACACATCTTGGTTCCCATCTACACTGAGGGATGGTCAAGTTTGGGACAACTTGGCTGGCACGTTTTCAGGTGAGACAGAGGCAAGACAGGTGAGACAGAGGCAAGACAGATGAGACAGAGGCAAGACAGGTAGACAGGCAAGACAGGTGAGACAGGCAAGACAGGTGAGACCGAGGCAAGACAGGTGAGAGAGGCAAGACAGGTGAGACAGAGGTGAGACAGGTGAGACAGAGGCAAGACAGGTGAGACAGAGGCAAGACAGATGAAACAGAGGCAAGACAGGTGAGACAGGCAAGACAGGTGAGACAGAGGCAAGACAGGTGAGACAGAGGCGAGACAGATGAGACAGGCAAGACAGGTGAGACAGAGGCAAGACAGGTGAGACAGAGGCAAGACAGGTGAGACAGGTGAGGCAGAGGCAAGACAGGTGAGACAGAGGCAAGACAGGTGAGACAGGTGAGACAGAGGCAAGACAGGTGAGACAGAGGCAAGACAGGTGAGACAGAGGCAAGACAAGTGAGACAGAGGCGAGACAGGTGAGACAGAGGCAAGACAGGTGAGACAGAGGCAAGACAGGTGACGGGAGGCACTGGGCCCCTCCCTAGGCAAGTGCTCCACGCTCACCTGCAGGTCGTTCTGAGGGTTCCAGTCCGAGTCATAGATGATGACCGTGTCTGCTGCTGTCAGGTTGATACCCAGGCCTCCAGCTCTCGTGCACAGCAGAAACACGAAGCGGTCCGAGTCTGAGACAGAAAGAAGCAGTAATTAGACACGTGCTCTTGAACATTTTTACCAGCTTCAAATCTGAAGCCAACAACACTATCTACCTCGAGTACAGGGAAAAGCATATTCCAATTAGACAAACTCAGACCAAATGAAATGATTTTAAAGACATTTTCTTCAAAACAAAATCAAATCAATGAAAGACAAAACTAATTTGGCTATTCATTCTAAGAAATAACCACATCCAAAAAACCAGTTTGTCAAGGAAGATGGATGGATGGAGTTTTACAGCCTATCAGCCTTTGTAGGCTATGTAAGGCCATTAAGCACAAAAATCACTAGAACAGTTTAGAGTACACGCAAATCAAGTCACTGTGTCTAGTTATTCGCCTCTTACGAATGGCGTAGGGAGACGCGGTGGGTCAGTTCTTACCCTGAACCCACAGAGGGATGTCAAGGAAGAGAAGGCTTTCATGCTGTCAACAGCCGGCACACCCACTTTGGACAAAACTCAGGCCAAGTACTCACCTGGCTTGGAAAACCGATCAATGGCTTCCTGGCGAGCTGTCCCCCGCTTGCTCCCATCCAGTCGCTCATACTTGTACCTGCAATGGAGATGGCGTCAGTCAAATAAGTTTACACTCCGTCACTTGTGAGTCTCAAAGCAGTCAGCCTTAGATCACTGCCCTCAGTGGACAGAGAGAAAGACGTCTCAGCCGGCATGTTGAGTAATCATGGTGATACCCTCACCAGCCCAAGATAGATTCATGTCATGAGCCATGAATCTATTCATTGTTGCAATAAGGTTTAGGCACCTGTGCCAAACCTATCAAGGATGTAGAACCCCCATACATTCAAGTCAGCGTCAACTTGTTCTGCCAGTCACTGGGAGAAGCTGGAGGGTTCCCCTTCCCCCTGCGGAGTGAGTGTGAGTGAGGGTGTGTGTGTGTGTGTGTGTGCGCACATGCATGCGTGAAGACATTTTTCTTTCCACACACACACACACCCCACCCACCCCTATCTTCTGCTATCTTTCAGACACAGACTCTATGTGACACACACACTTTCGTTTCGCACACATTAACACATGCACATAGGTGCACACGTGCATGCACACACACAGACACACACTCCTGTCATATTAACAGTCCACGTCATCTTCCCAGGCCAACTGCAGTTAATGTTTGCCCACCCAGCCCTTCAGCCCTACAGCCCTTCTACAGCCCTACAGCCCCCCAGCCCTACAGCCCCCCAGCCCAGACCTCTTTACCTTAAGTTGTGCAAAATAGGGAGATGGCGACTCAAAAATCGGGAGATTTCAATAAAAAGCGGGAGATTTTTATTTTTAGATATGTGTACCATCCCAGGTCACAAACTTCATAACAATTGAATACAAATCAGCTGAAACGCCAATAAGTCCCATCTCTGATCAGGGAGGCGAAAAGTCAAATTCTCTCTCTTCCGCGCGCCGGCGCTCACTCTCTCTCTCGTGCGCGCGCGCTGTCTCTCTCTCGCTTGCTCGCTCTCTCTCTCTCTCTCTCGCACGCTCTCTTTCTCTTGCGCTCTCTCTCTCGCGTGCGCACGCGCAAGTTCTCTCTCTCGTGCGCGCACAAGTTCTCTCTCTCGCTCTCTCTCTCTCTCTCATTCTTGCCTCCGTGGCTCACGTTGAACTTGATGTCTTTTTTGCAGAACGTGCAAAACCCGCGTGATTGCGATTTAGAGTTAGACGATGGGCGAAATGCCGGGAATTTGGATTTTCACTCAGCCTTCCACTTTGCGTTGTACTTTACTCTCTTTCTGCTTCTGACATCAGTGGACTTTCTTTTCTCATCCTCTGTGTCACACTCACTGTCGGATTCAGAATCGGTTCCGCGATTCTTTCTCATTGACTTTTCAATCGACGCCATCATTCGGATCGGTCAAGCAAAATGGCGGCTATTCCAGATTGTAAACTGGCTCTCGATTGGACAAAAGCCCTGACTCAACCAATCAAACAAATTGTACTGCAGATTGGCAGAACGACCTTCAGTGGTGTAGTAGAAAGTTCGGATCGTCATGTAAACGCTTCGGAAACGAAATAAACCTTTCAAAATTTTTCTTTTTCGGGAGATCGGTGAAAAAAAAATCGGGAGATTTACAAAGCTAGCGGGAGATCGGGAAATAGGGTCTGAAATCGGGAGTCTCCCGCTAAAATCGGGAGAGTAAACAGGTCTGCCAGCCCTACAGCCCCCCCACATCTCATTAGTACCCCCAGCCTCCTTCCTTGCCAAGCAGGCCCCAGTACTCACTTTCTGTGGGCAAGGTAATCCTCCAGGAGGTCCAGCACTCGGATCATCTGGGAGAAGACCAGGACACGGTGCCCGTTCTGCTCCAGCTTGGGCAGCAGCTTGTCCAGCAACACCATCTTGCCGCACGACTGCACTAGGGCCTGGAAGGCGTGGGCAGGGGACCCCTTGCCCCCCATGTCATCCAGAATCTTGTCCTCCGCACCCTTGATCAGGTACGGGTGGTTGCAGCACTTCCGCAGCTCCATCATGATGTTCATCAGGTTGGGCATGTTGTTCCCGCCACCACCCCGGGCCAGGAAGGTGACGTTCCGCTCCAGGATGGCACGGTAGTACTTCTTCTGGATGTTGGTCAGCTCCACCTCGATGATGGTCTCCTCCTTGGGGGCTAGGTTCTTCTCCACGTCCTCCTTCAGCCGGCGCAGCATCATGGGCTTGAGGATTTCCTTCAGGCTCTCCACCTGAGCCTCCGTCTTCAGCTCCCCATACTCCTTGAGAAAGGTCTCGGTGGAGGGGAACTTCTGGGGGTTGAGGTAGTTCAAGAGCGAGAACAGCTCCTCCGTGTTGTTCTGGAGAGGCGTTCCTGTCAGGAGGACCACATGCTCGATGTCCAGCACACGCAAATGCTCCATCAGGCGGCAGTTCTTGTTCTTGAGGCGGTGGGCCTCGTCGATGATGGCACACCGAAATTCAATCTGGTTCATCACTTCAATGTCATTCATGATTGTCTCGTACGTGGTGATGAGTGCATGGAACTTCCACAGGTTCGGGATGCGCTTCCCATCCTCGTCCTTGTAGAACATCTCGTACTCCTGCAGCAGAGTGCGGCTGGCAGCAGAGCCGTGATACGTGATGACGTTCATGTCTGTCCACGACTCAAACTCTCGCTGCCAGTTGGCGATGGTGGAGAGGGGAGCTATTACCAGGAAGGGGCCCTTGATTCCGTACGTGAAAATCTCAAACAGGAATGTGATGCTCTGGATGGTTTTCCCCAGACCCATCTCGTCCGCAAGGATGCAGTTTTGCCTGCAAGACAAGCAGTGATAGTTCAAATCTAAGCAAGCCAAACAACGAAACTGGACACTGTTCAGGTCAATGTGAAAATGCAGTGCAGCCACATCTCCAATTGATTTCTACTTACATTTTTATGGAAAACTTTAAAATGTTGCCATTTCAGCTGCTGTCAACTACCTACACCATGCACGGCATCATTGCCAACATTTATCAAGAACAAGTAACCACACTTGCCATCTCAGATTCTGTTTCTCTTCTCTTCATCTCACCTTTTATGTGTGTGTGGCTGATGCCATCATACTGTAATGGCCAAGGAAAACAACTGCGGCCGCCTACTGTCCACTATGGGTTGGCAATTAGAAATGACCCTGGGCATGTCCTTGTGCAAAGCATACAATGCAAATAGCTAGGGAAAATTGTAACGTGATTTGCTCCTATTCTAACCAGCTTTATTAACAGATTTTCGAGATAGTGGCCTTCAAAATAGGCTGCAAAGGCTGACAAGCCATAAACTCCATTCACCCATTTGTTTCTTCTGAACTGAGGCAGCGGCAACTTACTTGTTGTACCAAGAGAAGAACAAAGGCAGCGGCAACTTACTTGTTGTACCAACAGAAGGTGAGCCAGCTCACGCCCTCAAGCTGGTACTCTCGCAGCTCGTTGGAATTCTTGTACTTCCTGGATTCCTTTATCTGCTCCCACTCGCTGGGAAGGGGCCGTGCTCGTTGCTGCGACACAAATGAAAATTACATGGAACCAAGCCTATATAGACAAGGAGTAAAGTTATTCCGCTGCTCGCATTTTAACAATGAGAGAAATGGAGAGAGAGAAACAAAGTAGTCACACAATCTAGTTTGCAAAGAAGACTGAAAATTAAGGGGGGACACGGCCTGCAGAATTTCATGAAAAATTTTCAGAAATTGAGTTTCGTGTTAAGCGCGGATTTGGAATCTACAACATCTCCGCTACACGTGTGTGCGATCGATTTTGCTGGCTTAGGTTTCAAAGTATTTTAAACCAATTTGTTTTGTAAGGTACCCACCGCTAGATTAAAAAAAAGTACTAACCAGGAAGCCAAAATGCACAGATTTGAAAGCTTAGTTTCAGCATCTTCCTTCCAAAGAACGCCACATGTTTGGTATCGCATCGAAGCTTCATTTCCCGGCTTTACGTTGCAACTGTTTCCGGTACCGAAGAATAATTACCGAAGGCACACGAAGTACAAATCGGATGCCAGTGCAAACCAATGGAAAGCTTCGAAATAACGGCCTGTCTCTCAGCTAGGCTCTGATTGGCCGCTTGTGTGCGTGATCACAGCGTGATCAGGCGGAAGTGGCTGGCGGAAACGGCCGAACCTTACTTCGACTGGCGGAAGTGGTAGGCGGAAACGGCCGAACCGTACTTCGGCTGTTTCCGGCCTGAACGTCGGCCGCCGAAGCAAACATCGGTTCTTTCCGAAGTGCGCTTACAGCGCGCGAAAGTTCGCGCTATCTCGATCGAGACAATTCCACGGAAGATGCAGAAATGGACGGAAAAAGCAAGCCCAGAAAAGAAATTAAGTCGTGTCAACAGCCTCTGGAGGTTGTGATACAACCTCCAGAGGCTGTTGACACGACTTAATTTCTTTTCTGGGCTTGCTTTTTCCGTCCATTTCTGCATCTTCCGTGGAATTGTCTCGATCGAGATAGCGCGAACTTTCGCGCGCTGTAAGCGCACTTCGGAAAGAACCGATGTTTGCTTCGGCGGCCGACGTTCAGGCCGGAAACAGCCGAAGTACGGTTCGGCCGTTTCCGCCTACCACTTCCGCCAGTCGAAGTAAGGTTCGGCCGTTTCCGCCAGCCACTTCCGCCTGATCACGCTGTGATCACGCACACAAGCGGCCAATCAGAGCCTAGCTGAGAGACAGGCCGTTATTTCGAAGCTTTCCATTGGTTTGCACTGGCATCCGATTTGTACTTCGTGTGCCTTCGGTAATTATTCTTCGGTACCGGAAACAGTTGCAACGTAAAGCCGGGAAATGAAGCTTCGATGCGATACCAAACATGTGGCGTTCTTTGGAAGGAAGATGCTGAAACTAAGCTTTCAAATCTGTGCATTTTGGCTTCCTGGTTAGTACTTTTTTTTAATCTAGCGGTGGGTACCTTACAAAACAAATTGGTTTAAAATACTTTGAAACCTAAGCCAGCAAAATCGATCGCACACACGTGTAGCGGAGATGTTGTAGATTCCAAATCCGCGCTTAACACGAAACTCAATTTCTGAAAATTTTTCATGAAATTCTGCAGGCCGTGTCCCCCCTTAATTTTCAGTCTTCTTTGCAAACTAGATTGTGTGACTACTTTGTTTCTCTCTCTCCATTTCTCTCATTGTTAAAATGCGAGCAGCGGAATAACTTTACTCCTTGTCTATATAGGCTTGGTTCCATGTAATTTTCATTTGTGTCGCAGCAACGAGCACGGCCCCTTCCCAGCGAGTGGGAGCAGATAAAGGAATCCAGGAAGTACAAGAATTCCAACGAGCTGCGAGAGTACCAGCTTGAGGGCGTGAGCTGGCTCACCTTCTGTTGGTACAACAAGTAAGTTGCCGCTGCCTTTGTTCTTCTCTTGGTACAACAAGTAAGTTGCCGCTGCCTCAGTTCAGAAGAAACAAATGGGTGAATGGAGTTTATGGCTTGTCAGCCTTTGCAGCCTATTTTGAAGGCCACTATCTCGAAAATCTGTTAATAAAGCTGGTTAGAATAGGAGCAAATCACGTTACAATTTTCCCTAGCTATTTGCATTGTATGCTTTGCACAAGGACATGCCCAGGGTCATTTCTAATTGCCAACCCATAGTGGACAGTAGGCGGCCGCAGTTGTTTTCCTTGGCCATTACAGTATGATGGCATCAGCCACACACACATAAAAGGTGAGATGAAGAGAAGAGAAACAGAATCTGAGATGGCAAGTGTGGTTACTTGTTCTTGATAAATGTTGGCAATGATGCCGTGCATGGTGTAGGTAGTTGACAGCAGCTGAAATGGCAACATTTTAAAGTTTTCCATAAAAATGTAAGTAGAAATCAATTGGAGATGTGGCTGCACTGCATTTTCACATTGACCTGAACAGTGTCCAGTTTCGTTGTTTGGCTTGCTTAGATTTGAACTATCACTGCTTGTCTTGCAGGCAAAACTGCATCCTTGCGGACGAGATGGGTCTGGGGAAAACCATCCAGAGCATCACATTCCTGTTTGAGATTTTCACGTACGGAATCAAGGGCCCCTTCCTGGTAATAGCTCCCCTCTCCACCATCGCCAACTGGCAGCGAGAGTTTGAGTCGTGGACAGACATGAACGTCATCACGTATCACGGCTCTGCTGCCAGCCGCACTCTGCTGCAGGAGTACGAGATGTTCTACAAGGACGAGGATGGGAAGCGCATCCCGAACCTGTGGAAGTTCCATGCACTCATCACCACGTACGAGACAATCATGAATGACATTGAAGTGATGAACCAGATTGAATTTCGGTGTGCCATCATCGACGAGGCCCACCGCCTCAAGAACAAGAACTGCCGCCTGATGGAGCATTTGCGTGTGCTGGACATCGAGCATGTGGTCCTCCTGACAGGAACGCCTCTCCAGAACAACACGGAGGAGCTGTTCTCGCTCTTGAACTACCTCAACCCCCAGAAGTTCCCCTCCACCGAGACCTTTCTCAAGGAGTATGGGGAGCTGAAGACGGAGGCTCAGGTGGAGAGCCTGAAGGAAATCCTCAAGCCCATGATGCTGCGCCGGCTGAAGGAGGACGTGGAGAAGAACCTAGCCCCCAAGGAGGAGACCATCATCGAGGTGGAGCTGACCAACATCCAGAAGAAGTACTACCGTGCCATCCTGGAGCGGAACGTCACCTTCCTGGCCCGGGGTGGTGGCGGGAACAACATGCCCAACCTGATGAACATCATGATGGAGCTGCGGAAGTGCTGCAACCACCCGTACCTGATCAAGGGTGCGGAGGACAAGATTCTGGATGACATGGGGGGCAAGGGGTCCCCTGCCCACGCCTTCCAGGCCCTAGTGCAGTCGTGCGGCAAGATGGTGTTGCTGGACAAGCTGCTGCCCAAGCTGGAGCAGAACGGGCACCGTGTCCTGGTCTTCTCCCAGATGATCCGAGTGCTGGACCTCCTGGAGGATTACCTTGCCCACAGAAAGTGAGTACTGGGGCCTGCTTGGCAAGGAAGGAGGCTGGGGGGTACTAATGAGATGTGGGGGGGGCTGTAGGGCTGGCAGACCTGTTTACTCTCCCGATTTTAGCGGGAGACTCCCGATTTCAGACCCTATTTCCCGATCTCCCGCTAGCTTTGTAAATCTCCCGATTTTTTTTTCACCGATCTCCCGAAAAAGAAAAATTTTGAAAGGTTTATTTCGTTTCCGAAGCGTTTACATGACGATCCGAACTTTCTACTACACCACTGAAGGTCGTTCTGCCAATCTGCAGTACAATTTGTTTGATTGGTTGAGTCAGGGCTTTTGTCCAATCGAGAGCCAGTTTACAATCTGGAATAGCCGCCATTTTGCTTGACCGATCCGAATGATGGCGTCGATTGAAAAGTCAATGAGAAAGAATCGCGGAACCGATTCTGAATCCGACAGTGAGTGTGACACAGAGGATGAGAAAAGAAAGTCCACTGATGTCAGAAGCAGAAAGAGAGTAAAGTACAACGCAAAGTGGAAGGCTGAGTGAAAATCCAAATTCCCGGCATTTCGCCCATCGTCTAACTCTAAATCGCAATCACGCGGGTTTTGCACGTTCTGCAAAAAAGACATCAAGTTCAACGTGAGCCACGGAGGCAAGAATGAGAGAGAGAGAGAGAGCGAGAGAGAGAACTTGTGCGCGCACGAGAGAGAGAACTTGCGCGTGCGCACGCGAGAGAGAGAGCGCGAGAGAAAGAGAGCGTGCGAGAGAGAGAGAGAGAGAGCGAGCAAGCGAGAGAGAGACAGCGCGCGCGCACGAGAGAGAGAGTGAGCGCCGGCGCGCGGAAGAGAGAGAATTTGACTTTTCGCCTCCCTGATCAGAGATGGGACTTATTGGCGTTTCAGCTGATTTGTATTCAATTGTTATGAAGTTTGTGACCTGGGATGGTACACATATCTAAAAATAAAAATCTCCCGCTTTTTATTGAAATCTCCCGATTTTTGAGTCGCCATCTCCCTATTTTGCACAACTTAAGGTAAAGAGGTCTGGGCTGGGGGGCTGTAGGGCTGGGGGGCTGTAGGGCTGTAGAAGGGCTGTAGGGCTGAAGGGCTGGGTGGGCAAACATTAACTGCAGTTGGCCTGGGAAGATGACGTGGACTGTTAATATGACAGGAGTGTGTGTCTGTGTGTGTGCATGCACGTGTGCACCTATGTGCATGTGTTAATGTGTGCGAAACGAAAGTGTGTGTGTCACATAGAGTCTGTGTCTGAAAGATAGCAGAAGATAGGGGTGGGTGGGGTGTGTGTGTGTGTGGAAAGAAAAATGTCTTCACGCATGCATGTGCGCACACACACACACACACACACCCTCACTCACACTCACTCCGCAGGGGGAAGGGGAACCCTCCAGCTTCTCCCAGTGACTGGCAGAACAAGTTGACGCTGACTTGAATGTATGGGGGTTCTACATCCTTGATAGGTTTGGCACAGGTGCCTAAACCTTATTGCAACAATGAATAGATTCATGGCTCATGACATGAATCTATCTTGGGCTGGTGAGGGTATCACCATGATTACTCAACATGCCGGCTGAGACGTCTTTCTCTCTGTCCACTGAGGGCAGTGATCTAAGGCTGACTGCTTTGAGACTCACAAGTGACGGAGTGTAAACTTATTTGACTGACGCCATCTCCATTGCAGGTACAAGTATGAGCGACTGGATGGGAGCAAGCGGGGGACAGCTCGCCAGGAAGCCATTGATCGGTTTTCCAAGCCAGGTGAGTACTTGGCCTGAGTTTTGTCCAAAGTGGGTGTGCCGGCTGTTGACAGCATGAAAGCCTTCTCTTCCTTGACATCCCTCTGTGGGTTCAGGGTAAGAACTGACCCACCGCGTCTCCCTACGCCATTCGTAAGAGGCGAATAACTAGACACAGTGACTTGATTTGCGTGTACTCTAAACTGTTCTAGTGATTTTTGTGCTTAATGGCCTTACATAGCCTACAAAGGCTGATAGGCTGTAAAACTCCATCCATCCATCTTCCTTGACAAACTGGTTTTTTGGATGTGGTTATTTCTTAGAATGAATAGCCAAATTAGTTTTGTCTTTCATTGATTTGATTTTGTTTTGAAGAAAATGTCTTTAAAATCATTTCATTTGGTCTGAGTTTGTCTAATTGGAATATGCTTTTCCCTGTACTCGAGGTAGATAGTGTTGTTGGCTTCAGATTTGAAGCTGGTAAAAATGTTCAAGAGCACGTGTCTAATTACTGCTTCTTTCTGTCTCAGACTCGGACCGCTTCGTGTTTCTGCTGTGCACGAGAGCTGGAGGCCTGGGTATCAACCTGACAGCAGCAGACACGGTCATCATCTATGACTCGGACTGGAACCCTCAGAACGACCTGCAGGTGAGCGTGGAGCACTTGCCTAGGGAGGGGCCCAGTGCCTCCCGTCACCTGTCTTGCCTCTGTCTCACCTGTCTTGCCTCTGTCTCACCTGTCTCGCCTCTGTCTCACTTGTCTTGCCTCTGTCTCACCTGTCTTGCCTCTGTCTCACCTGTCTTGCCTCTGTCTCACCTGTCTCACCTGTCTTGCCTCTGTCTCACCTGTCTTGCCTCTGCCTCACCTGTCTCACCTGTCTTGCCTCTGTCTCACCTGTCTTGCCTCTGTCTCACCTGTCTTGCCTGTCTCATCTGTCTCGCCTCTGTCTCACCTGTCTTGCCTCTGTCTCACCTGTCTTGCCTGTCTCACCTGTCTTGCCTCTGTTTCATCTGTCTTGCCTCTGTCTCACCTGTCTTGCCTCTGTCTCACCTGTCTCACCTCTGTCTCACCTGTCTTGCCTCTCTCACCTGTCTTGCCTCGGTCTCACCTGTCTTGCCTGTCTCACCTGTCTTGCCTGTCTACCTGTCTTGCCTCTGTCTCATCTGTCTTGCCTCTGTCTCACCTGTCTTGCCTCTGTCTCACCTGAAAACGTGCCAGCCAAGTTGTCCCAAACTTGACCATCCCTCAGTGTAGATGGGAACCAAGATGTGTCCTGTCTGTTATATGGTCAGTGAGGTTAGACCATCAAATCTGTCATGTTTCTAGTTTGGACTTTTGAAACGGTTCAAGTGTTGGATGTTCTGGTGCAGGTTGTAGATGGACCTGGGTGAAATGTTTGCAGTTATGGTCACATTGCTTTGTGATTTTTTAATTTTCACTCTACGTGCATGACTGAGTGTGTGTGTGTGTACACTTGTGTGTGTGTGTGTGTGTGTGCACCTGCATGCACAAGTATGTTTCATGAGTGGGTTTTGGTGTGTGTGGGTTTTGGTATGATGTGTAGGACTGTCTCTAGTTTTTGTGATTTCCGCCTTTTAGGCTCAGGCGCGATGCCACCGGATCGGTCAGAACAAGCCAGTGAAGGTGTACCGGCTGATCACCAGGAACTCCTATGAGAGGGAGATGTTTGACCGGGCCTCCCGCAAGCTGGGTCTGGACAAGGCGGTGCTCCAGTCCATGGGACCGGATAAGCAAGTGAACCCAGTGAGTGTCTATCACGCCTGGCTCACACCTCGGTCTGCTGAATGTGCCTGTGTTTTCAGTTTTTCCTGTAACCAGGGCGATGGAATTCTTTAAAATGTGAAGCTAAAAAAGTGAGCAGCACCTTTTCACACAGGTGTGTGTGTGTGTGTGTGCAGGGGTGGGTGTGCAAACACCATTGTATTTTGTGTGTATTAATGTACAGATGCATGCTCGTGTATATGTCTACAAGGTTAGTGTGTATGATTTTGAGAGTGAATGTGAGACTGTATGTATTCGTTTGGGCATGGTGCATGTGATGTATTCTGCCTGTAGTGTATCATTTACCCACCTGTGTGAGTACTCTGTGTGAGCTCTGTGTGAGCACTGTGTGAGCACTGTGTGAGCACTGTGTGTGAGCACAGTGAGCACTGTGTGTGAGCACTCTGTGTGAGCACTCTGTGTGAGCACTGTGTGTGAGCACTGTGTGTGAGCACTGTGTGAGCACTGTGTGAGCTCTGTGTGAGCTCTGTGTGAGCACACTGTGAGCACTGTGTGAGCACTCTGTGTGAGCACTGTGTGAGCTCTGTGAGCACTGTGTGAGCACTGTGTGAGCACTGTGTGAGCACTGTGTGTGAGCACTGTGTGAGCACTGTGTGAGCACTGTGTGAGCACTGTGTGAGCTCTGTGTGAGCACTGTGTGAGCACACTGTGTGAGCACACTGTGTGAGCACTGTGTGAGCACTGTGAGCACTGTGTGAGCCCTGTGAGCACTGTGTGAGCTCTGTGTGAGCGCACTGTGAGCGCACTGTGTGAGCACTGTGTGAGCCCTGTGAGCACTGTTTGAGCACACTGTGTGAGCACACTGTGTGAGCACACTGTGAGCACTGTGTGAGCACTCTGTGTGAGCACTGTGTGTGAGCTCTTGCTGTTTGTTGCAGAACATGACCAAGATAGAGGTGGAGGAGCTGCTCAAGAAGGGGGCCTATGGCTCGCTGATGGACGATGACACGGCAGGTGATGCCTTCTGCGAGGAGGACATCGACCACATCCTGCAGCGCCGCACCCACATCATCCAGATTGAGTCGGAGGGCAAGGGCTCTACCTTTGCCAAGGTATGATCCACGTCTACAGTCACTGTCAGTTACTCTTCCTCGGTGTAACTGCCAAGGTATGATCCACGTCTGCGGTCACTGTCAGTTGACTCTTCCTCGGTGTAACTGTTTGCCAAGGTATGATCCACGTCTGCGGTCACTGTCAGTTACTCTTCCTCGGTGTAACTGCCAAGGTATGATCCACGTCTGCGGTCACTGTCAGTTGACTCTTCCTCGGTGTAACTGTTTGCCAAGGTATGATCCACGTCTGCGGTCACTGTCAGTTACTCTTCCTCGGTGTAACTGCCAAGGTATGATCCACGTCTGCGGTCACTGTCAGTTACTCTTCCTCGGTGTAACTGCCAAGGTATGATCCACGTCTGCGGTCACTGTCAGTTGACTCTTCCTCGGTGTAACTGTTTGCCAAGGTATGATCCACGTCTGCAGTCACTGTCAGTTGAGTCTTCTTTGCTGTTACTGTTTGCCTAGGTATGACCCGTGTCTACAGTCACTGTCTGTCGACTCTTCCTCGGTGTAACTGTTTGCCAAGGTATGATCCACGTCTGCAGTCACTGTCAGTTGAGTCTTCTTTGCTGTTACTGTTTGCCTAGGTATGATCCATGTCTACAGTCACTGTCCGTCGACTCTTCCTCGGTGTAACTGTTTGCCAAGGTATGATCCACGTCTGCAGTCACTGTCAGTTGAGTCTTCTTTGCTGTTACTGTTTGCCTAGGTATGACCCGTGTCTACAGTCACTGTCAGTTGAGTCTTCTTTGCTGTTACTGTTTGCCTAGGTATGACCCGTGTCTACAGTCACTGTCAGTTGATTCTTTGCCGTAACTGTTTGCCTAGGTATGATCCATGTCTTCAGTCACTGTCAGTCGACTCTTCCTCGGTGTAACTGTTTGCCAAGGTACCCTCCAGGTCTAGATGCAGGCAGTTGACTGTGTCCACAGTATCTGGTGCAAGGCCGTTATTTGCTGTGACTGTGTCCACAGTATCTGGTGCAAGGCCGTTATTTGCTGTGACTGTGTCCACAGTATCTGGTGCAAGGCCGTTATTTGCTGTGACTGTGTCCACAGTATCTGGTGCAAGGCCGTTATTTGCTGTGACTGTGTCCACAGTATCTGGTGCAAGGCCGTTATTTGCTGTGACTGTGTCCACAGTATCTGGTGCAAGGCCGTTATTTGCTGTGACTGTGTCCACAGTATCTGGTGCAAGGCTGTTATTTGCTGTGACTGTGTCCACAGTATCTGGTGCAAGGCTGTTATTTGCTGTGACTGTGTCCACAGTATCTGGTGCAAGGCTGTTATTTGCTGTGACTGTATCCACAGTATCTGGTGCAAGGCTGTTATTTGCTGTGACTGTATCCACAGTATCTGGTGCAAGGCCGTTATTTGCTGTGACTGTGTCCACAGTATCTGGTGCAAGGCTGTTATTTGCTGTGACTGTGTCCACAGTATCTGGTGCAAGGCTGTTATTTGCTGTGACTGTGTCCACAGTATCTGGTGCAAGGCCGTTATTTGCTGTGACTGTGTCCACAGTATCTGGTGCAAGGCCGTTATTTGCTGTGACTGTGGATGTCAGTAGCTTGGAAGTTGCTGAGGCGCCAGTATTATGAAATGCTCTGAACACCATTGTCATCATTGTGGTTACTATAATAAACATAAAAATCATGGTTACCATTATCACTGATATTTTGGATAGTCATTGATAAATTTACCATTGTCATTTTCACCACACAGCATTTGAAGTCGGCAGTGAAAGGTGACAGTTCATTTTCACAACATCAGATTTTATGGCATCAAGTCATGAAATTGGCTTTAAAAGATTAATTTTGATGTGATAATGAAGCTTATGCAGGAGGTAATTCACACACGCACAAAGTTATTCTGCCATCAAACTTGGAGTGGCTATTTCATGGAGTTTGAGGGCGTTGACACTGGGTCTGCATGCGCTGTGCTATTTCATGGAGTTTGAGGGCGTTGACACTGGGTCTGCATGCGCTGTGCTATTTCATGGAGTTTGAGGGCGTTGACACTGGGTCTGCATGCGCTGTGCTATTTCATGGAGTTTGAGGGCGTTGACACTGGGTCTGCATGCGCTGTGCTATTTCATGGAGTTTGAGGGCGTTGACACTGGGTCTGCATGCACTGTGCTATTTCATGGAGTTTGAGGGCGTTGACACTGGGTCTGCATGCGCTGTGCTATTTCATGGAGTTTGAGGGCGTTGACACTGGGTCTGCATGCGCTGTGCTATTTCATGGAGTTTGAGGGCGTTGACACTGGGTCTGCATGCGCTGTGCTATTTCATGGAGTTTGAGGGCGTTGACACTGGGTCTGCATGCGCTGTGCTATTTCATGGAGTTTGAGGGCGTTGACACTGGGTCTGCATGCGCTGTGCTATTTCATGGAGTTTGAGGGCGTTGACACTGGGTCTGCATGCGCTGTGCTATTTCATGGAGTTTGAGGGCGTTGACACTGGGTCTGCATGCACTGTGCTATTTCATGGAGTTTGAGGGCGTTGACACTGGGTCTGCATGCGCTGTGCTATTTCATGGAGTTTGAGGGCGTTGACACTGGGTCTGCAAGCGCTGTGCTATGTCATGGAGTTTGAGGGCGTTGACACTGGGTCTGCAAGCGCTGTGGCCATGGCTCGCTGGCCTTGGGTTCCAGTTGCCAGGTCGGCATCTGCTGTGTGTGAAGTGCCCTCTTTCTTCCATGTGCTTGTGTGGCTCAGCTCTTTGAGTGTGGTGGCTCATCAGTGTGGTGGCTCATCAGTGTGCTGGCTCATCAGTGTGCTGGCTCATCAGTGTGCTGGCTCATCAGTGTGCTGGCTCATCAGTGTGCTGGCTCATCAGTGTGCTGGCTCATCAGTGTGCTGGCTCATCAGTGTGCTGGCTCATCAGTGTGCTGGCTCATCTGTGGTGGCTCATCAGTGTGCTGGCTCATCAGTGTGCTGGCTCATCAGTGTGCTGGCTCATCAGTGTGCTGGCTCATCAGAGTGCTGGCTCATCAGAGTGCTGGCTCATCAGTGTGCTGGCTCATCAGTGTGCTGGCTCATCAGTGTGCTTGATTTTTCCAGGCCAGCTTCAGCCTGTCTACCAACAGGACGGACATCGACATCAACGACCCCAACTTCTGGCAGAAGTGGGCCAAGAAGAATGACGTTGACCTGGAGTCTCAGATGAGCAGGGTATGTATCTCTTGGCCTCCAGGCTTTGTTTGATGTAAAGTTACTCTAGTGATAGCTGGTCGCTGACTCTGGATGATATCCATGCAAGAAAAGGTGGAGTACCTCCAGCATGTATATATTCAAGTAATTTGCTTAGCTCAGCTGCTTGGATTGAGCTGTATTGCTGTCTCATGAAGGAAAGGCATAAAAGACTGTTTAATTTTCTCAATGTTTGGCCATGGTAGATGCTGTCGCTAGGGTTTCTCTACACATGACTTACCCAACAAAGCAGTAGCAATCTTTGGCAATGAAATCTTTATATGCTCGAACTAGGCAGCCTGACGTACATATGTATGCTGACACTGACTGGATGGGGTGAAATCTTTGTATGCTCGAACTAGGCAGCCTGACGTACATGTGTATGCTGACACTGACTGGATGGGGTGAAATCTTTGTATGCTCGAACTAGGCAGCCTGACGTACATATGTATGCTGACACTGACTGGATGGGGTGAAATCTTTGTATGCTCGAACTAGGCAGCCTGACGTACATGTGTATGCTGACACTGACTGGATGGGGTGAAATCTTTGTATGCTCGAACTAGGCAGCCTGACGTACATATGTATGCTGACACTGACTGGATGGGGTGAAATCTTTGTATGCTCGAACTAGGCAGCCTGACGTACATATGTATGCTGACACTGACTGGATGGGGTGAAATCTTTGTATGCTCGAACTAGGCAGCCTGACGTACATATGTATGCTGACACTGACTGGATGGGGTGAAATCCACTGAAATTGCCCATCTCTCCATCCTCCATAGAACGACCTGATCATCGAGGAGCCACGCCAGCGGAGGCAGACCGCCCGCTACGGCAACGAGGACTGCGTCGTGGACATGAGTGACCTGGAGTCGTCCTCTACCAGCGACAACGAGGAGGACAAGGACAAGGCATCCCGCCGTGGCAAGAAGAGGGGCCGCCGCAGTCGCCGGGGTGACGGAGACTTCGATGGCATGGACCCAGAGTTCTCCTCGGCAGGCTACACTCGCTCTGACTGCTTCAAGGTGGAGAAGAACCTTCTCATCTATGGGTGAGTATCCAGAACTCGGCTTCCGGGCTGACAGGGAAAGCGTCGCTCGGGAAGTAAAAAAGCCTTGGACTGAAGACACAGTGCGGTTGAAGGAGGGTTTGGGGTTGAGGAATGAGAAGCAAATACACATTAGTAGATAAAAGATGTGCAATGCCAAGGTCGGACACAAATGAACCTAGAAAGAATTAAAGCGGCGACACTAGGTCTGACCAATAAATTGTAATTTTTCTTGAGACAGAAAAGTGCCCCTGAAAAGAGCTGTTTTTGTTAGCTGGTCACA
>JAWQFJ010018109.1:5000-10000 GCA_034096865.1 Theodoxus fluviatilis
CTGTATGTGCTTGGCACAGTGATGAGTGCACTGTATGTGCTTGGCACAGTGATGAGTGCACTGTATGTGCTTGGCACAGTGATGAGTGCACTGTATGTGCTTGGCACAGTGATGAGTGCACTGTATGTGCTTGGCACAGTGATGAGTGCACTAGTGGTATGTGCTGTTGTGCTTGCTGCTGTTACAGGACCAAGCAAAAAAATCTTGCAGAATGATTATCTTCTGGTACCAAAGTTGTATCACACATTTACAGTAAAGCTATCTTTACCTTGCCTTGGTATATATATCAGGGATGAAAATTTTCCGCGGATCCGAGGATTTCCTCGGATTTGATGACCAATTTGGTCACTCTCGAGATTCGTGTAAATCCGTTGAGAATTTTTTTTAGGGGGGGGGGTTAGGTTGAACCGCACCGGCTGATGGGTAGCCATTTTGATGCCTTGGCCAATCGTGCAAATCTGCTTAAAAGCACACGAAGCAGAAATCGGAAACTAGTCTGAACCAATGAAACGCTTCAAAAGAGAAGCCTCTGTCTATCATTTGCTCTGATTGGTCGCTTAACCCGTGCGCAATGCGTGATCATGGCCGAATTGATGAACGGAAACAGCCGAAGCTAGTCCGGCTGTTGCCGAAACTAGCTTCGGCTCTTTTCGACATAAGGAACGCACGGCGTCTTTAGTATCAATCAACCAAGTGCAAGAATGCCGAGAAGGGATGCAAAGAAGTTTGCTACGCTGCATAAATTTGGGGAAAAGCCGAAAAAAAAAGGAAGACAACGGTAGACTTGTCAACAGGTCGGAGCGGAGAATTCGACAGTGATCGCTTCTGTTTCGATCGACACCGCACCACGTGCGAGCGGCGCTTCCTCATCGTCCGCTCAGAAACGAAGACATGGAGTGGAAACCGACTTATGTCCTGACTCCGGAGCTCGAGAATCGACAGCGCTTGCTTCTAGTTCTACTTCGACCGAAGATGCACCTCTCGCTAGTAGTGATTCGGCAACCTCCGCACTCACGTTTATCGAATCTGCTTCTGGCGCAGCTGATGTTGCGAAAGCAATCGCCTCATCGTCAGAATCTGTCCCTACCAGTGCCAAGAAACTTCGTCGTTTCGAGAGCGAGACAAGAGAGCCAGTAGGTGATGACGAGAACGTGATCGTCAGCATGAGCATGATGAACAAGCTCGTCTCCGTGTTCCGCTGCCGAGATTGTGACCAGCCGTTAACAGTGACCAAAAATCAGTCGGCGATGTTTGGATCAGCGAGCAAGCTGAAAGTGTTCTGCTCAGCATGTGGGAACACCATTACGGCGGTCAGGACCTCACCAAAGACAGGTACTCTGCACAATGGCTATGACATCAACCGTCGTTTCGTCGTTGCTGCCACCTCCATTGGGATTGGGTTCACCCAACTGAGACGATTTTTCGCTCTCATGAACATGCCCCCACCCATGCATCTGAAGACATGGCAGCTCTACCAGAAGACGCTGCATTCAGGAGTTCATCGGGCTGCTGATAGGCACCTTCAGGAGGCAGCTGAACAGGTTCGACTGATGTACTTGCAGTTGAAAATTAGTCAGCCAACTCCAGAAGGACGTCTAGATATTGCAGTTTCGTTCGATGGGAGCTGGCACAAGCGTAGGTGAACATCTCACAGTGGCATTGCTGCTGTCATCGAGATCTACAGTGGACTTGTTGTAGACTTTGTGAGATGTCAAGTTTCAGGAGTGATATGAATAAATGATCCGGAGGTAACACAACTTCAAATTTTTGGCATGATGTTGACAAGTGTTTGCACTGTACTAGTTGTTGAAAACACTTCCTGGTGCACTTTTCACAAGGGATTTTTTTAAATAACCAATATTCAGACAGCTGATTTTGTCATGTAGGAAGTAATGTCTGAAAGTTTAGAATATAAATTATAGTTTTCAGCACCTTTCATAAGCAGATTTTGACATTTGCTCTTGTCTGAATTTGTACTTGAATTGCTAGGAAATGCCTTCTCAGCACTTATAAATAGCATTAAAATTTTTCGGCGGGGGGCGTTGCCCCCCCCCAGACCCCCCAGCGGGGCGTTGCCCCTGCACCCCACCGGGGCCTAGGCGGCCCCTGGACCCCGGCCAAGTTTCCTCTTTTTTTTCCATTCGCTGTTTTCATCCCTGATATATGTACATTTTTTATGTGACCATTTTCTGATAATGTTGTGGTGCTCCTTGACTAAATAGTGATTAAATGTGTTGTAGGATATCTTTTACAACAGCTCGTTGAACAGAAATGTTACTATGACTAGTGTAGTGAAGGATTTTTATCTCCATGGAGACAGACTTTGGAAGCTCTCACTTGGAGGAAACGGGGTTGAATGTAATTCTTGATTCTTTCTTTAATACCGGGTGCATTAATTTCTCAACAAACTAAGTGGCAAGAGTGACAGTTCACATGTGTCAGCTGCTGAAGCTCCTGTGTCACTCCCCTCTCTACCCCACCCACCTGGTCTTTTTCTTGTTTCCTCACTCAATTTTTCTCTCTCTCACAATTTTCTATTTTCTGAGTTAAATTATTATATGATATTCTTATCACTGTCGACTAATTATGATCAAGATAATTTTGCATGTACTTTTCTCAACATTTCCATGACACAGAAACGAATAGTAAGAATGGTTGGATTATCAGGGCTGATGTACTGTTTTTACTTAAGGAAATCTTATGTAAAGATAATGTTTCTTTCCCTCAAAGTAAATCAAGTTGTGTATGACATGGAGCAAGTATGTTAATGGTCACAAAGATCAGGTTGTCTTTTTCATCCATTGTGGAGTGCTGGATTTGATGAACTGACATCAAACTAGTCAGTGTGACTGTATTTTGTGTACAGATACGTTGTCTTTCGATATGAGTAGCTGGAGAGGTATTGCATGAATTTGAATGAGTGTATTGCAGTTTTAAAGTTCTCTGCTGATTTATGGAAGTGATTTGTAAAAGAATTTCAACATCATTTTTTCAGCTGATTTTTGTTATAATTTGTTGTGTGATATTCACATACAATTATTCTTTAGAGAATTTTGACATTGCTTTGTTATGGGATATTTACTGTTAATGATCTTTTTTCAAATGGGGAAATGCCTCTATGTTTGCATTGGTTTGCTAATGCAAAAAAGGTAAGGAACTTTTTCTTTTATTGTGTTAGTAATACATATTTATTGATGTGAAGCTGAACTTGCTTGGCTTCAAGGTAAGTTATTGTGTTTGTGTGAATGGTGGCTTGTTGTCATGTGCTGTCTCATTAGTATGATAGGGACAAACATTCCGTGCCCTAAGTTATGACCGTTGTGCTGTATCAAGATATGTGGAATAAAATGCACACATTCACACCCTCATGTGTCTCACTGTGTTACTTACAGTGTAAAACTCAAACAGAAGAGAATTACTGTTGTGATTATCGTTTGGCAAGTGGTAGTTGGGCAAATCCAGTAGCCCATTGCTACAGGACTTCAAGATGCAAGTGTTTCTGGTCATGACTCGCGCTTGACTTGGATCAAAGTGAGGGAGAGTTGCACAGATGTCAGCCTCGCTCTCTCATCCTGGCCTACCTATATCCAGTGGCAAGGTGGAGCCAAGATGGCTGGAGATAGGATGCTGTGGATGGCCAGCAGTGTCCTACATGTCTCACTGCCCTGACTGCACTCCATGCCGCTTTGCTAGGTCTGCCTTCTTAGCCATTGAACCACCAGGCAGTGGTCTCCTCGCAGCCTGTGGGATCCAGTCTTCACATGCGAGGGTAGACAGACCTTAACTCAGCAAGGGTTTCCAACCTGTTGGCTTCCCTCACCAGGTTCTGCCAGCCAGTTGAAGCCTTAGTTTGGGATGTGGTATACGCATACTGGTTAGTAACCATTTTATTCTATTGACTAAAGCCATATGCACATAGATTGTCAACCCTGCACTGCTTTTCTAGGCCAGAATTTTTCATCTTTCCATGATGGTAGGTTACAATTGTGCATGCAGACTTTCTTTTATTATTTTCCCCAGCTTACTCATTGGACCCTGCATGCCGGGGACCAGAATCTGCAAGTTCGCAAAACCTTCAAGAGTGTTCAGCTTCGGATTCTGAAATTAGACATGTAGAAAAATTCTTGTGATGTCAGACTGTGAACACAACTCGTACCTGGCACTAGTTTCAGAGTATCTCAGAAGTTGTTAGGTCTAGGAATCTAAACCTTTTCATGATGACACAATGCTTAGACCCCTACACACGGATACCACTTGTGACCATCTTCACTGCACTGCTGACAAGACAAAGTGCATAATCCTAAGATGGCTCTTTTTTCCTATACTTCATTGTTGGGTACATTTCCTAATAACTTAGGAACGAAATTACCATTGCATGTAAAATTACTTCAGTAATTCAAAGATGACTATTTGAGCTAGGAAGCACTATTCGAAAGAGGGAAATCCTTTAGCAGGAAAATGTTAAACACATAATAATGACGATTTGATTGTGGATGCAATGTATATTGTGAGGTAAATAAAGTTCATATTGAAGACCATCTGTGGAAGGATTCTACAATTGTAATGATGACAGTGACAATGATGTTGACGACTGACAACTAACAATTCTACTATCATCACCACCTCAGCCACACCAACTACAACCACAAGTCTTTATTGCCATATCTGTCTCATTGATTCTGATACACAACATTTATGGAGTAGGTTATCACCACGCCTGCCTTTGGAGGAGCACCAGTTTTTCGGCTACCCATGGTGGTTGGGCCTAGATGTGAATAGTTTTCTGGGAAAGGAAACTTGAGCCAGAAAGCCAGACAATGGCACAGAGCCACTCACCTGCGGCATGCCGAAGTGCAAGATTCACATGGAGCCACTCTGTATCTTGCCTTTTGTGGCAGTGAGTTTCCCCACCCTGGGTATGCAATCTAAAGCAATCTCAAGCGATCCGAAGGGTGTTTTCAGTATTGTTTCGAAGTGATAACTTTAATCATACAGGGGTT
>JAWQFJ010018109.1:22500-27500 GCA_034096865.1 Theodoxus fluviatilis
CAATTTTCGCTGCTCCCGGGGAGTGCCTTGCCCGTTTTTTACCTTCGCAAATGACTGAGAAAGTTTTCCCAAGGCCGGATGTGCCTGGGTACTCCCTTTTTTAAAATTCGTGTGGAATCCAGCCTTGTTTGTTTCGGTGAAAAATATCAAAGGTGAAGTAGAGCTCTCCTGGGATACTATCTCAAATCTGCCAGACACTTTTTTGTTCTCTCCCCACGGGCAGTTCCCATGGAGAGGTATACAGCGTGTCGATGAAGACAAAGTTGTGTAAAGGCAAACAGAAGAAAGAAAGAAGGAAGTGAGTGGGTTGGTGGGTGCGAGCAGATGCGGGGAGGGGGGGGGGGGGGAGGGGGAGGGAGGGGGAAGCTGAAGGTGGTAAAGAAGAAGAGACTGAATTTATGCTGGCGATATCTTGATGATGTTCCATTGCTCCGAGCGCGATCATTTCTTGCTTTGGATGAAATCTTTTGACACGTTTATAGCCATGCGCATTGAATTAGCCAGGCTTTATGCAATCGTCGATATTTGGCGGGACGAGCATGATGACTGGTGTGAAAGAAGTCTTTGTTACAATGGAGGCATCAGGAGAGGACAGTATATCGGAATGAGACACTTGCACTTTGGGGTCCAATCCCAAGGGGAATCTCGAGCTGTATTCTGAATGGTGAGTGGTTTCACCGAACGCATCACGTGGTGCACAATTCAGGGGGCGGCACTCTCCTGGCGGGCAAACACACTTCCCATACAGCTTTGTTGAAGCGTGCATGGCCATGTTGACAATGTTTCGCTGGTGTCTGTCGGTGGATTTGTATTAATTAGTATTTCTGTACTGCAATTTCATTGTTTGGGTCTTGAATAAAATGTAATGTTTTTCTTCTGGTCTTATGTAAAGAAGGATTACGCAAAATGCTGGCACTTTACATTATTTACCAGCTTACACAGTTTTGACCATATCTTAAACCTAGTCTTGAATTAATGTGAAAAAAACACACCAAGATGGAATTTCACAGTTTTAGATTGTATCCTACAATGTTTGTCAGCATTGCTTGCTGAGATTTATACAGGTATCTGTGCTATTTGTAGTGAAGAATACGGCTACACAAACCAATCCTAAGCATTAGTTTTATGTGTGTGGATATCTTCTGTATGTGTGAGGATGTCATCCATCAAAAATATTTTTGAATCTGTGAAGATGTCACCTGTACTGTGCTCCTAATACAGAACATATATGTGCGTATGACTGTTGTTCATACATACCGAAAAATGTTATTAACACTTATTTTAAGTACCAAAAAAATCACTTTCATTTACAATAAATACCTGATTCATTCATAACAGCGTTTGTCATATCTAGAGACATTTCTTCAGGCTTTGAATAAGAAATGTTTGACAGTGACAATGTACACACACTGACATGTATCGTAGATGCATACCTTTTAGCTTAATGTGCACACTGATTCAACAACATTAACAAAAACAAAGCAGAAAGAAGCATTTGCACAGATTATTGTATTTCTGTAACAAGTCTTTCATTGCCAGAAGATAATGCCAGACCCACCTAGAACTTTCATAAATTGCTGCATCACGCCAGTTCACCTGTGGGGTTACCAACACATCTGACAAAGGGATTAAATAGAGTAAGTTTAGCCATGATCACTCATGATCAGAAATTGCATTATGACATTGACCAATACGACCCACGTCTTTGACTCAGTCTTTGTTTATAAGAAGCAAATCTGTCACTCCACTAGGATGTGTACGGTAGATCGAAAATTAAATTACATGTTTGTTTTAGATATTGGCCATTCTTCAAGGTAAAACTTCTTGCTATTGTGATGAGGTGCACCTATCACCGAGTGTATTGTACATCTACTGTGTTCATGTCAGAAGGTGCACCTATCACCAAGTGTATTTTACGTCTGCTGTGCTCATCTTCTATTCAGTTATCCCCGCTGCTGTCTCTTCCCAACCCCCTATCATGTGTGCATTCAGCGTGGCTGACTATAGTGAATATAGTCTCAGCAACAGGTTGGTCACGTGATAGCCTTAATTCTTCCATAACATGCATACCACCATTCTGAACACTGAGTCTAAGCCATGCTGAATGGCATACCACATCGTTGAGTGTATTCCTCCGCTTGTTGTGATACACTCGATACTGGCAGCCATCTTTTCGTCAATTCATTTTCTAAACATCGATTTCCCATATATGTAAAACTTGTAAAAATTCGAATCACAAGAGTGTAATATTGTGAACTCTACTAATTATAAGGACTTTGAATACAACAGCAACAATTATACTTCATTGTGCGAGTAAGGCAACCAATCCCGTCTGCATAATCTTTTGGACCGATAGTCGATACACACAGAAACCCGCTGAGTGCTTTTACTGATGAGGAATCATTAATTTATAATATGCTTAGAAGGATTAAACTTAGAAAAACTGCTTCTGAGCTCTCCGATGATATCGAACTTCGGAATCGGACGGATTCCTACAGAAGAAACTTCCACTCGATCAACGTTCAACACAGACAACAGTGAGTAAAATCTTCCTTCTAGATCAGTCGATACACGAATGATCGAAGTGTGGACTCCAGCAGCTCGTCAAACAGTGTGAAGGCAGTTAGACCACAGGTTCCGGCCAGAAAGCATTTACTTGCGAGAGTATAACCATAGATTCACGAAACCAGCCCGGAGCCATAGGAATCCTTTTCGCTGCGTTTATACTAGTTCCAAAGATTGCGTGTATACACAATCGCACGTGCTCAAGGCAGTTTGCAACCTTATAGACGACGTTCGCGCTAAAAGTAGTTCTCAAATGATTTCCTGAAAATCTCATAGATTAGTTTTATTAGAACACCAAATTTGTGTTTATCTATCGGGATAAATAATTGGAGTGAAATAGAATCGTCTCTTTTTACTCTCAATGGTCTTTTGATCATGTTGAATTTTGATTGGTAAAATCATTGGAATGTGGAGCCGAAGTCACGTGACCAACCTGTGTCAGAGATACTATATCTCTGTGTTCAGAATGTCATGTGTGTCAGATCTCTCCGTCTGTCAGGCCTCTCTCCAACTCCCCTACCCCCTCCTTTGTGTAAGCTGTGGTCTGATTGTTATCGCAGCTGCCCTCTCAGTCGCTGCCCTGTCAGTCACTCGTTACATTAGTGTGACCCTCGGCTAGTGAACCGCTCCCCTCAGTTTGCGGAACAGCCAGATTGTCAGCACCCACCCGCGCCTCTCTGACCCCTGTCTTCCATTCTTTGTATGAGGGTCCTCCGGAAGTGAACCTTCAGGTTCCCTTTTGCACCTGCTCTTGTCCATCTCCATAAATAGAGGCTGCAGTGCTTGCTTAATTAAGCAGATCCCATTCCATCTGGGTGAGAGAGACCATTTCACCACCCGGGTCCAGAAGTTCACTTACTAAGAGCTTGTACCAACAGCCAATAAAGAGTGGAAAGTAACTCGACTTCGCCCCTGCGTCTTACTTGACTCCAACCTTACCACCGAGCATCACACTATGTTAAAAAGAACAATCACATACAGCCTGTGCTGAACCGATACTTCCCTCATCAGTTGAATGCTGTGGTCCGTGTGCTTTTGGGGTCTGCTCTTGTATACTATACTGAATGTTATACTATATGATTTAAAGTCAAGTGCATTATGTGTTAAAAAGTCAGCCATTGTGATCAACTGTGGTTTATAGGTTGTCTGGCTTAGCATTAGTTGCAACAATACAGCTATTTCCCTGTTCATCTCAGTCTCGCCATCTGTCAACACCACTGAAGGGCAGAGAATCACAAGCCCACAACATACCACTGCAACCTTGTCTAACACAGCGTGTCCTCTATCACCAGCGTTCAGGAAAGACAACGAGGCAGTTGAGTTCAAGTCTGTAGAATTTTGCTTCACAGCACCAGTTCTTGCTGCTTCAAGTTCAAACATTGACAACTGCATTTCTCCTCTTGTGAAGGCTGAGTGTTGCACTTCAGCTTATAATGCAATCTCATAGTCTCCAATATTGAATCCACTATCTGCAAATACCAAGTCACCTACATGTAGATTGTCCAAAAATGAAATGTTCTCAGTTATGTGTTTGTCGCTGGTTCTACCAGCCCAAGCCTTAGAAGTAAAACAAATTATGCCGCGTGGTATCGTGCCAATAAGAAATTTCATCGCATCTTCATGTTTGTTGTTGGAGTAAGTCTGATTACGCACATGTAGGTCGGATAATCTATCCAATCTCATTTCAACGTAGTCTATGATCACAGACACTCTACGGCCAAAATGTTAAAAAAATGCAGTGGACAATATCATTTTAATAATTTCTCTGTCCAGCCAGTGCATCAAAGGTTGGAGGTGAACATACAACACACTGAGCACACAATGGAATGTTTTGCCTGCTGTTGTCTTTGAGACACGATACAAGTCAGCCAGATAGTCAAAGGGCAAATTCAAGCGCAGCACCATCAATGTCAGCATCAACTGTTTACATTTTTCAAGGAAACAGTCAGATTTGTTCTTGAGTTTTTGTAAAATCAAACGAAGCTCAACAAAGACAGTAAACCTTTAATGTTTAGAAGGTCTGTATAGAATCCGACACGACCAGGTTTTTCTTGAGAGAGAGAGAAAAAAAATCCCCGTTGGCCATGTCACTCCTCTGCAGTTCCCCCCCCTAACTTTTTCTTTTCCAGAGTGTACTGTCTTCCAGCTCGCCAATGCAGTTGGCAGTCACGTCGGTTTTTGTGGCTTTGTAAGACTGGGGGACACGGCATCACCACTTTCAACAACTTTTTCAACTGACGGAAAGCGACGGAAGCAGCTTGTTGGCGAGCTTGCTGTCTGCCACGCACAGAATGATGACGTCACGTGAAAACTCCATAGCTATTCTTAAGAATATTCGCAAAAGGCGAATTGCGTTATAAATCGTGACTTGACTTGCTCTTAGTCTCACTTTAACAAGCTCCACTGATTTTTCGCGATCACTGGCCTTCAAAAGT
>JAWQFJ010018109.1:35000-45000 GCA_034096865.1 Theodoxus fluviatilis
AGGAGTACAACCTGTCACTGGGCTCTGCCTACAGTGGAGTACAACCTGTCACTGGGCTCTGCCTACAGTGGAGTACAACCTGTCACTGGGCGCTGCAGCCACACTGCCGCTCCTACAGTGGAGTACAACCCGTCACTGGGCACTGCCTACAGTGGAGTACAACCTGTCACTGGGCTCTGCCTACAGTGGAGTACAACCTGTCACTGGGCACTGCCTACAGTGGAGTACAACCTGTCACTGGGCACTGCTGCCACACTGCCGCTCCTACACAGGAGTACAACCTGTCACTGGGCGCTGCCTACAGTGGAGTACAACCTGTCACTGGGCGTGCCTACAGTGGAGTACAACATGTCACTGGGCACTGCCTACAGTGGAGTACAACCTGTCACTGGGCGCTGCCTACAGAGGAGTACAACATGTCACTGGGCGTGCCTACAGTGGAGTACAACCTGTCACTGGGCGCTGCCTACAGTGGAGTACAACCTGTCACTGGGCTCTGCCTACAGAGGAGTACAACCTGTCACTGGGCGTGCCTACAGTGGAGTACAACCGGTCACTGGGCGCTGCAGCCACACTGCCGCTCCTACAGTGGAGTACAACCTGTCACTGGGCTCTGCCTACAGTGGAGTACAACCTGTCACTGGGCTCTGCCTACAGTGGAGTACAACCTGTCACTGGGCGTGCCTACAGTGGAGTACAACCTGTCACTGGGCTCTGCCTACAGTGGAGTACAACCTGTCACTGGGCGTGCCTACAGTGGAGTACAACCTGTCACTGGGCACTGCCTACAGTGGAGTACAACCTGTCACTGGGCGCTGCAGCCACACTGCCGCTCCTACAGAGGAGTACAACATGTCACTGGGCTCTGCTTACAGAGGAGTACAACCTGTCACTGGGCGCTGCCTACAGTGGAGTACAACCTGTCACTGGGCGCTGCAGCCACACTGCCGCTCCTACAGAGGAGTACAACCTGTCACTGGGCACTGCCTACAGTGGAGTACAACCTGTCACTGGGCGCTGCAGCCACACTGCCGCTCCTACAGAGGAGTACAACATGTCACTGGGCTCTGCTTACAGAGGAGTACAACCTGTCACTGGGCGCTGCCTACAGTGGAGTACAACCTGTCACTGGGCACTGCCTACAGAGGAGTACAACCTGTCACTGGGCACTGCCTACAGTGGAGTACAACCTGTCACTGGGCGCTGCAGCCACACTGCCGCTCCTACAGAGGAGTACAACCTGTCACTGGGCGCTGCCTACAGAGGAGTACAACCTGTCACTGGGCGTGCCTACAGTGGAGTACAACCAGTCACTGGGCGCTGCCTACAGAGGAGTACAACCTGTCACTGGGCTCTGCTTACAGAGGAGTACAACCTGTCACTGGGCGCTGCCTACAGTGGAGTACAACCTGTCACTGGGCTCTGCCTACAGTGGAGTACAACCTGTCACTGGGCTCTGCCTACAGTGGAGTACAACCTGTCACTGGGCGTGCCTACAGTGGAGTACAACCTGTCACTGGGCTCTGCCTACAGTGGAGTACAACCTGTCACTGGGCGCTGCAGCCACACTGCCGCTCCTACAGAGGAGTACAACCTGTCACTGGGCGCTGCCTACAGTGGAGTACAACCTGTCACTGGGCTCTGCCTACAGTGGAGTACAACCTGTCACTGGGCTCTGCCTACAGTGGAGTACAACCTGTCACTGGGCTCTGCCTACAGTGGAGTACAACCTGTCACTGGGCGCTGCCTACAGTGGAGTACAACCTGTCACTGGGCTCTGCCTACAGTGGAGTACAACCTGTCACTGGGCTCTGCCTACAGTGGAGTACAACCTGTCACTGGGCGTGCCTACAGTGGAGTACAACCTGTCACTGGGCTCTGCCTACAGTGGAGTACAACCTGTCACTGGGCGCTGCAGCCACACTGCCGCTCCTACAGAGGAGTACAACCAGTCACTGGGCGCTGCCTACAGTGGAGTACAACCTGTCACTGGGCGCTGCCTACAGAGGAGTACAACATGTCACTGGGCGTGCCTACAGTGGAGTACAACCTGTCACTGGGCGCTGCCTACAGTGGAGTACAACCTGTCACTGGGCACTGCCTACAGTGGAGTACAACCGGTCACTGGGCGCTGCAGCCACACTGCCGCTCCTACAGAGGAGTACAACCTGTCACTGGGCGTGCCTACAGTGGAGTACAACCGGTCACTGGGCGCTGCAGCCACACTGCCGCTCCTACAGTGGAGTACAACCTGTCACTGGGCTCTGCCTACAGTGGAGTACAACCTGTCACTGGGCTCTGCCTACAGTGGAGTACAACCTGTCACTGGGCGCTGCCTACAGTGGAGTACAACCTGTCACTGGGCTCTGCCTACAGTGGAGTACAACCTGTCACTGGGCGCTGCCTACAGTGGAGTACAACCTGTCACTGGGCTCTGCCTACAGTGGAGTACAACCTGTCACTGGGCTCTGCCTACAGTGGAGTACAATCTGTCACTGGTCTCTGCCTACAGTGGAGTACAACCTGTCACTGGGCGCTGCCTACAGTGGAGTACAACCTGTCACTGGGCTCTGCCTACAGTGGAGTACAACCTGTCACTGGGCGCTGCAGCCACACTGCCGCTCCTACAGAGGAGTACAACAGGTCACTGGGCTCTGCCTACAGTGGAGTACAACCTGTCACTGGGCTCTGCCTACAGTGGAGTACAACCTGTCACTGGGCTCTGCCTACAGAGGAGTACAACCTGTCACTGGGCACTGCCTACAGTGGAGTACAACCTGTCACTGGGCTCTGCCTACAGAGGAGTACAACCTGTCACTGGGCACTGCCTACAGTGGAGTACAACCTGTCACTGGGCGCTGCAGCAACACTGCCTCTCCTACAGTGGAGTACAACCTGTCACTGGGCGCTGCAGCCACACTGCCGCTCCTACAGAGGAGTACAACCAGTCACTGGGCGCTGCCTACAGAGGAGTACAACCTGTCACTGGGCTCTGCCTACAGAGGAGTACAACCTGTCACTGGGCACTGCCTACAGTGGAGTACAATCTGTCACTGGGCTCTGCCTACAGAGGAGTACAACCTGTCACTGGGCACTGCCTACAGAGGAGTACAACCTGTCACTGGGCACTGCAGCCACACTGCCGCTCCTACAGAGGAGTACAACCTGTCACTGGGCACTGCCTACAGTGGAGTACAACCTGTCACTGGGCTCTGCCTACAGTGGAGTACAACCTGTCACTGGGCTCTGCCTACAGTGGAGTACAACCTGTCACTGGGCTCTGCCTACAGTGGAGTACAACCTGTCACTGGGCTCTGCCTACAGTGGAGTACAACCTGTCACTGGGCTCTGCCTACAGTGGAGTACAACCTGTCACTGGGCTCTGCCTACAGTGGAGTACAACCTGTCACTGGGCGCTGCAGCCACACTGCCGCTCCTACAGAGGAGTACAACCAGTCACTGGGCGCTGCCTACAGTGGAGTACAACCTGTCACTGGGCGCTGCCTACAGAGGAGTACAACCAGTCACTGGGCGCTGCCTACAGAGGAGTACAACCAGTCACTGGGCGCTGCCTACAGAGGAGTACAACCTGTCACTGGGCGCTGCCTACAGAGGAGTACAACCTGTCACTGGGCGCTGCACAACGGCGACCAGGGGTAGAATTCCCATAAAAAGAATTTTTAAAAGGACCAAAATAAAGATGACGATGATGACAATGGTGGTGGTGGTGATAGTGGTGGTGATAATGCTGCTGCTGCTGCTGATGATTTTGCTGCTGCTGCTGATGATAATGATGATGATGATGATGATGATGATGATGATGATGATGATGATGATGATGATGATGATGATGATGATGTTGATAAAAATGGTGATGGTGATGGCGATGGTGATGATGCTGATGATGATGATGCTGATGGTGGTGGTGGTGGTGGTGGTGGTGATGCTGATGCTGATGCTGTTGCTGATGCTGATGATGCTGACGCTGATGATGATGAAGACGACGACGACGACAACGGCGACGACGACGACGACGACGACGACGATGATGATGATGATGATGATGATGCTGCTGCTGCTGCTGCTGCTGACGCTGATGATGCTGATGCTGACGCTGACGCTGATGATGATGATGATGATGCTGATGATGCTGCTGCTGCTGCTGCTGCTGACGCTGATGATGATGATGCTGACGCTGACGCTGACGCTGATGATGATGATGATGATGATGATGATGATGATGATGATGATGATGATGATGATGATGATTGTTATTACAATTACCGACAACGACGACGAGCATGACGACATATTACAGAAGACCCTATATCAGCTCTCGTAGAGTCTTTGGTATTAGAAAGTACTCATCGCTGAAACCGAGTCCTGCGAGGGACAGACAGAACGAAAGTGTCGCAGCCTCAGGCAGGAACCGAACCCGAGCCCTCTTCGTCTGCAATAGCAACACGCATTTAAACAAAATGGAAAACTTGCATGAGTGGTCACCTTGTTCAACAACGGTGTTAATCACGCTCATTGTGCGAAACAGTCACCCCATCAGCTGTGGCTGTTGGTCGTCTGATTTCACTCGGGGACAAACCGAACTTTGACGTTCAGACGCTCCCGCACAAGTCTGAACGAGAGCCAGCGTATGTGTGTGTTGGTTGTAGGGCGAAGGAAAAGTTACTGATAGGTTAACGGCACGTGCTGCTACACAGCATAAGTCATCCGGCAGGAAATACAGAAATTAATTGAATCATTACTTATCGGCCTCAGCCAGTCAGGGAGGGGCAGGTTTATTAGTCCTGCACACAGAGCGAACGGCCGGAGCTCCGTTATCAGCTGACACAACCCAATTTGTCCGCACCTCCATCAATGGCCATTTCTCACCTCTGACCTCCCTCTCCCTTGCTGCCCTTCCGTCCGTGAAAACCTGTCGCAGCCGCCATGATTGATCCGGTGCATGCGCAAAGGTCACTGTCGAGAGATCTTGCCCTAGACATGATGTTCAACACCCCTGGGATTCCGTCTGATACTTGCAGGCGATACACAAATTGTGGGTGATTTGGATGATAATGGAACTAATCAGACACAAAATTGCTTATTTAATTCTCAAGCAAAGAACAGTTCGCCAGAGAAGTCACCCGACCGACTCCACCCAACCGTACACACACTGAGATTTGCAGATACGAAAACGAAAATAACTGCTTCGTGATTTAGGAGACGATTGAGATGAGCTTTTTTCGTCCACTGATTTGAAGGCAGAGAGCAACACCGAATAATCTTGAAACAGTAAATGGCGTCTCTCGTATATCAGACTGACTGGAGAGAGAAATATCAAACCAGTTATATAAGGAACAGTTCCTGCGAAACCTACCTACAGGTTTTTTTTCTCCAGTTTCTACATACCTTTCGGTGCGTTTTTTAAAAAACTTCCCCACTTTGAATCATGAGCCGTGGTTATTTATGACGAATATTTCTGCGTTCAGCCAATGCCATTCAGGCGGAGAGGATGAAGACGAATAGAAAACAAGATGACTCGCACCTTAACTCGCTTCCCGGGCGAAGATTTCTCTCTTGATAAAGCCGAGGCGGCTGAAGAGTTTGAGCTTTTTGCGAGGAAACTTTGCAAGCTGCGGCTTCCAAACTGTTTCTAATAAAGGTTTGTCGATGTACCGGATTTGTGCCAGACTCATTCGCAGAGATAGCATCGCCAGTCTTTAGGTGCCACGTTGCGTGTCTGCAGCGTCCGTCAGCCGTAGAGCCGAGCAAGGCTCGCGTGCAGAACTCTGCTGGGAACAGAGGAATAATGCAACTCCTGCGCGGCTCTTCGCGTTTAATGCGAGGGAGCGAAGTTTCACTCTGACGTCCGCAACCATGAATCTACCTTTGTTGCTGAAAGCTTGGGGAAACCCACTTTAGTGTCGTTCCGTTTCGTCCCAAGACTTGTCATCGTTTTGCAAAGAAACACATACAGAGGGACGTGCTATCGCTCTATTTTCAAGACAACACAGGTTAATTCTGACAGCAAAATGATGGAAACTAGCAGCTGTTACCCTGAGAGGAACTGAGCCACGGATCCAAATCGCCTCGCGCAATTACCAACAGATCTTTGCGTCCCTGCAGAGCAGTCGCAGTAGTTCTCTTGCGAGAAGACATTTACCAGAGGAAGGGAACCAACGACGCTGGTGAAACAATTATTTTAAAAATCAGTTTGTGACCTGTGGCTGTTGTGCTCGGGCGATTGAGTGCCAAGGTTCAGTCCCTGCCGTGCTCTGCATGGTTTGATCGCCATTTTCCATCAAGACGATTTATCGTTTATATATTCGTCAGCATGCGTGGGTGTTCTGAGTGTCGAAGTCTGCTGCCACAAGCAATTTTCTCCCAGCGTCTGTGACCGTGCGTTGTTTGTGTGAAGTTCGGGTTCCATCTTGTGCGTTTTGTAAAATGGCGGCATTTTGTACGTGTTCATACTATCACTGCACTGTCGACATTTGCATTACGTAGCAAAAACATAATATCTGGATAAGAAAGACCCCGCTTGACTTCCTCATCTCCCGCCCCCCCCCCATTTCTCTCTCTCTCTCTCTCTCTCTCTCTCTCTCTCTCTCTCTCTCTCTCTCTCTCTCTCTCTCTCTCTCTGCGTGTGTACCGGTATGTGTGTATGAGCGTGTGCGTGTGTTTGTGTATTTATCACCGCAGCCCTCGCCTGGAGAAAACCCGGCAGAACACTGATCGTCCGATGAGAAGGTTCCATTGTCCTTATGCTGTGTGTCACGCTTTCCTTCACAGCTTTGTCGGTGTACACATTCCTGAAGAATGTCTTGCCTCAGCTCCAGCCATGTGTCAGATCTATGATTTTTGTCCATAAGGCTCTAGCGCATGGTTCTCATAAGTTCTGTCAGTCACTGTGCTCCCATCAAAGCAGTTCCTTGCACAGTCTTTGTGGAATCTCCCTGCTACCGCCAGTCTTGCTTAGCACGGGATCTCTCTCTCTCTCTCTCTCTCTCTCTCTCTCTCTCTGTCTGATCTGATTCTCTTGGGTAGTTTCAGCAGTTTGTCTGATAGTCAGGATAAACCCATGTCCCGTATGGTCCTGTGCTTTCAAATCTCGTGTTGCTGGGGATCATCCGCCAGCTGCTACTGCTTAAGTCTTGCCACTGGGAGGGTGAAATTTTCTTCAGAGGCTCCCCTTCGGCCTCGTCCTATGGAATTCGGAGGGATCCTTTCATGATGTCTTGACTTCTTTCCTCACTAGTTCCTACTGGCACCCCTGCTGTCGTCAGTACTCGATGTGAGCTAGAATCCTTTTCTGTTATACCGGATCCAGAGCTAATGATTTCGGAAATAAGCTTCATGGCTATTCTCTCTCAGGTCACGTAGTATCTGCATGTGTCGCTCGTAATACTTATCTCTCTACATCTGAGGGTCTCCCCTCCATATTTCAGTGGGATCAGTTTGTCAAAGAATGTGGCTGTCTTGACGAGGGGGAGGGGGGAAAGGTTGGTTTCCCCCCAATGTTTCCTTGGTGTACGCAGTCTTTGAACCCGGTTGATGTCCTTCTCTCACCAAGGTACACGCGGGGCAGCCTATCAAAACAGACGCAGAACAGTCTGGAGGCAATTCCAATAAGTTTCCTGCTGTCCTTCCGGGATGCTAAACAGATTGAATTTGCTTCTTTTCAGGATCTTTTCCTGTTTGTATGCTTGGTGGTGAGCCATGCTAATTTTCTCTCCTATGTCCGCAGTTCGATCACTAAGATTTTCTTGAAGCTTTCCAATTTATCTTTGCATTCTATCTTGGTTTCTTCCAATCTGCCTGGACGTCCCCGGTTGGCAGTGATGGTAAAGACAGATCACACAGATTCCTTGAGGTCAAACGAGGGTGAGTCACACATGCCAGGCAGAGGGACCAAAGCGCCGCAGGAAGACGTCTTGACCTCGCCCGACTCTATGCGACCGCCGTTCGTTGGGAAGACAAGGTTCCTCATGCTGCAGCCAGGTTACATAGAGCATGCACCATTAGATTTCACTTCCGCTGTTGCGCACGACACTCACATTATGCAGGGTTTCCCATTCGGCGCCAATGTGTGCTCAAGTTGACCCCATCCTGTCGGATCTGAGTACATATTTGGTTGATGGCAAAACTTGGCCAATCAGCATGAAGTGACTGGGTGTTCACACTTCTCCTCTAGGTAAATGTGTTCGTGCAATACGAAAGCTCCAGTTCGAAGTGAACTTGGACTGACTGGCATGGAACCTTCGCAATGTACACTCTAGAATGGCTAATCCGCTGACTGTCTCGGCACACCGGAACCCGGCAAACCTAAAGGGTTTAGGGCACAATCGTTGATCAACAACACGAAACAAGACTTGTGGGCACCATGGAACCTGAACAGAGGCAAGTGCCTTGGCTTGTTCTGTGTTTCTGTCACTGATATCACTGAAGACACTGGTGTCACTGATATGAGGGACGGCGCATAGTGCTTGCATCGCAACTCAGCTCGCGAGCACGTTGAGACTAGTCTAAACCGGTAACCAATGAACTTGTACACAACATGATATGAAAATGAAGAACTTACCTCTCATTTTAGTCTAAACTAGGTACTCCGCACGACTCAAAGCGTTGCTGCGAGGGAACGATGAAGAGAGAGAGAGAGAGAGAGAGAGAGAGAGAGAGAGAGAGAGAGAGAGAGAGAGAGAGAAAGAGAGAGAAATATGTGCATGTATTTGTCAGCATAAATGTTTGTGTGTATTTTACGGGTCTGTACGAGTGTATATAATTTATGCATATATGTGTGTATTCATGTGCGTGTGTGTTTGTATGCACGAGTATTATCGTGAATAAATGTATGTGTCCTGGTATTTCTGTCTGTGTGTCTCCTTTGTGCGTCTGCCCGTGTTTATTTTTGTATGCCTCCGTCTCTATCTTGGTCTCTGTTCATTCCCCATCTCTCGGACTCTAGCTGCCTCTACCTCATCTTCCTACCCCCCCTCTCTCTCTCTCTCTCTCTCTCTCTCTCTCTCTCTCTCTCCCTCTCTCTCTATCTCTCACTCTCTCTCTCTCTCCCTGTCCCTCTCTCTCTCTCTCTCTCTCTCTCTCTCTCCCTCTCGGCCACAAGTTCTTCCCTGCGCAGGCAGGTTTTCCATTTGATCACTCAACTATCGATCACGTGTTCACTCTGTTTTCTGTGTCAAGCACGGTTATGGCAGTGGCGGTTGGAAACTCTATGTTACCTTTGGCGACTTCCAAAAGGCCTTCGACTCTGTTGACAGGTCAAGTCTCTGGACAGTTTTGACAGAGGCTGGGTTATCAACCAAGTTTCTTAGAATGTTACAAAGTGCATATTCACATGTACATGCAAGTGTAAGGTGGAACGGTGCCACTTCGGATTTTTTTTACTGCTCGGTCGGCGTGAGACAAGGGGCAGTCGAGTCTCCCGTAATTTTTTGCCTCTTTATTGACCATGTCGTAAGATATATCCATAGGCATGGGCGACATGGTGTCCAGCTACTAACTGGATCGGAAAAGGTCTTTTCCTTGATTTTTGCGGATGACGTAGCGCTGCTTTCCACCACGCCAGTTGGCTTACAACGCCAAATTGACAACCTCTACCATGCCTCGGAAAGACTTGGTCTGTCCATAAATGCAGAAAAAACAAAAGTCATGGTCTTTCGAAGAGGAGGCTTTCTTGGTCGAGGGGAAAGATGGTCCCTAGGAGGCACTGACTTGGAAGTCGTCAACCAGTATAGATATCTGGGTTTCTTACTTACGACTAAACTATCAATAACATCTGCCCTTGATAGTATGCGTGTAAAAGCTAAGAAGAAAACTGTGCAATTGCTGAAGATGATGTGAAATCTTCACACGATAAATACATTAGTCTTTTTTCGAATGTATGATGCCCAAGTACAGCCCTCCCTACTATATGGATCTGAATTGTGGGGACTAGAGAAAAGAGAATGTATCGAAACAGCACACATGTTCGCATGTAAGCGGTTTT
>JAWQFJ010018109.1:52500-57500 GCA_034096865.1 Theodoxus fluviatilis
AACTGCATATCATGTGTATTGAAAACTGCATATCATGTGTATTGAAATCTGCATATCACGTGTATTGAAATCTGCATATCATGTGTATTGAAATCTGCATATCATGTGTATTGAAAACTGCATATCACGTGTATTGAAAACTGCCTATCATGTGTATTGAAAACTGCATATCATGTGTATTGAAATCTGCATATCATGTGTATTGAAATCTGCATATCATGTGCATTGAAAACTGCATATCACGTGTATTGAAAACTGCATATCATGTGTATTGAAAACTGCATATCACGTGTATTGAAATCTGCATATCACGTGTATTGAAATCTGCATATCATGTGTATTGAAATCTGCATATCATGTGTATTGAAAACTGCATATCACGTGTATTGAAAACTGCATATCATGTGTATTGAAATCTGCATATCATGTGTATTGAAATCTGCATATCATGTGTATTGAAATCTGCATATCATGTGTATTGAAATCTGCATATCATGTGTATTGAAAACTGCATATCATGTGTTTTGAAATCTGCATATCATGTGTATTGAAATCTGCATATCACGTGTATTGAAATCTGCATATCATGTGTATTGAAATCTGCATATCATGTGTATTGAAAACTGCATATCACGTGTATTGAAAACGTCATATCATGTGTATTGAAATCTGCATATCACGTGTATTGAAATCTGCATATCATGTGCATTGAAATCTGCATATCATGTGTATTGAAATCTGCATATCACGTGTATTGAAAACTGCATATCATGTGTATTGAAATCTGCATATGATGTGTATTGAAAACTGCATATGATGTGTATTGAAAACTGCATATCATGTGTATTGAAATCTGCATATGATGTGTATTGAAAACTGCATATGATGTGTATTGAAAATAAAGGTAAAGGTGCTCTTCTTTATATTACGACTTTTCCACCCATTAGTGGATGCTCAAACCGCACACAGCATTTGTACTAAATAGCTAACTCACTAACTTACTAACTTACTTACTATTTAACTAACTAACTAACCAACTAACTAACTAACTAACTAACTAACTAACTAACTAACTAACTAACTAACTAACTAACTAACTAGCTAGCTAGCTCTAGGTAGCTCTAGCTAGCTCGCTCGCTCGCTCGCTTGCTCACTCACTCACTCACTAACTAGCTACAGTAATCTAAAGTAAAGTAAAGTAAAGTAAAGTAAAGTAAAGTAAAGTAAAGTAAAGTAAAGTAAACTAAAGTAAACTAAAGTAAACTAAAGTAAACCAAAGTGAACTGAACTGAACTGAACTGAACTGAACCGAACCTAACCAAACCAAGCCAATCCAAACTAAACTAACTAAATAACTTAAACTGAACTGAACTGAACTGAACTGAATTGATATTCTCTCTCTCTCTCTCTCTGTCTCTGTCTCTGTCTCTCTCTCTCTCTCTCTCTCTCTCTCTCTCTCTCTCTCTCTCTCTCTTTCTGGTGTACAGAGAAAATACCCTAACACTATGCGCATTATACTTAAACATACATTGCCCCACACACTGAGTTTCTCAACAGAAGGGAAAATTTACAGTGCCCTTCCATTGTTCAGTCACGTTAGATTCAATAAACAGCCCAAGGATTCATTTGGGATGGGGGTCAAGTTTTATCAAAACGTATTGAAGAACCCTCAGGTAGGGCTCGGCTGATAGGCCAACAGCTTGAGAACTTCTCAGCAGGGCGACTGGAGGTACGGCTGGCAGATATACAAGTCCGAAATCCCAGTGCCTATATGGAGACACAATGCAAGCGACGTCCGAGATCCCAGTGCCTACATGGAGACACAATGCAAGCGACAAGCCCGAGATCCCAGTGCCTACATGGAGACACAATGCAAGCGACGTCCGAGATCCCAGTGCCTACATGGAGACACAATGCAAGCGACGTCCGAGATCCCAGTGCCTACATGGAGACACAATGCAAGCGACGTCCGAGATCCCAGTGCCTTCATGGAGACACAATGCAAGCGACAAGTCCGAGATCCCAGTGCCTACATGGAGACACAATGCAAGCGACAAGCCCGAGATCCCAGTGCCTACATGGAGACACAATGCAAGCGACAAGCCCGAGATCCCAGTACCTATATGGAGACACAATGCAAGCGACAAGTCCAAGTTCCCAGTGCCTACATGGAGACACAATGCAAGCGACAAGCCCGAGATCCCAGTGCCTACATGGAGACACAATGCAAGCGACAAGCCCGAGATCCCAGTGCCTACATGGAGACACAATGCAAGCGACGCCCGAGATCCCAGTGCCTACATGGAGACACAATGCAAGCGACGTCCGAGATCCCAGTGCCTACATGGAGACACAATGCAAGCGACGTTCGAGATCCCAGTGCCTTCATGGAGACACAATGCAAGCGACGTCCGAGATCCCAGTGCCTACATGGAGACACAATGCAAGCGACGTCCGAGATCCCAGTGCCTACATGGAGACACAATGCAAGCGACGTCCGAGATCCCAGTGCCTACATGGAGACACAATGCAAGCGACGTCCGAGATCCCAGTGCCTACATGGAGACACAATGCAAGCGACGCCCGAGATCCCAGTGCCTACATGGAGACACAATGCAAGCGACGTCCAAGTTCCCAGTGCCTACATGGAGACACAATGCAAGCGACGTCCGAGATCCCAGTGCCTATATGGAGACACAATGCAAGCGACGTCCAAGTTCCCAGTGCCTACATGGAGACACAATGCAAGCGACGTCCAAGTTCCCAGTGCCTACATGGAGACACAATGCAAGCGACGTCCAAGTTCCCAGTGCCTACATGGAGACACAATGCAAGCGACGTCCAAGTTCCCAGTGCCTACATGGAGACACAATGCAAGCGACGTCCGAGATCCCAGTGCCTATATGGAGACACAATGCAAGCGACGTCCGAGATCCCAGTGCCTACATGGAGACACAATGCAAGCGACGTCCAAGTTCCCAGTGCCTACATGGAGACACAATGCAAGCGACGCCCGAGATCCCAGTGCCTACATGGAGACACAATGCAAACGACGTTCGAGATCCCAGTGCCTACATGGAGACACAATGCAAGCGACGTCCGAGATCTCTACATGGAGACACAATGCAAGCGACAAGTCCGAGATCCCAGTGCCTACATGGAGACACAATGCAAGCGAACATGCAGGTGAGGTGAAGACGGGTCAGGGTTCACTAAGAAAACTGGACTTTGTCCCGACACTGGCAACTGGACAGCACGTCAAGTGCCCGGCAAATAGTTAATGAAACACGCGCGCATGCAAACACACACATGCATGCACGCACGCTCACTCACGCACGCACGCACGCACACACACGCACGCACACACACGCACGCACACACATGCACTTACGCACGCACACATACACGCACACACGCACGCACGCACACACGCACGCTCGCGCGCGCGCGCACACACACACACACGCACGCACACACACGCACGCACACACATGCACTTACGCACGCACACACACAAACACACACACACTCACGGCACTTCTTTATGAGTTAAACATTTTCTTTTTTCATTACAAACTTTATTGTTGCTAGGCAAAATCGAAGGTAAACAATATATGCTGCTCAGGTGGTAAGGACGCGAATGGGAAGATGATTACATGTATATGGGGGATTAGCGAATTTTTTGGGTTTAAAAGTGACAATGAGGGACTTCAATGTTAAGAAAAGAGACAAGTTACACTGAAAAGAGAAATCAATGAATGTTATAATGAAATGAATGATGATGAGACGATACTGAATGAATGAATTGGATATGAATGACTGAATGAATGAAGAGAAGTCAATAGTTTTGTTACGCGCCGCCTATCAGCCTATGTAGACTATGTAAAGCCATCGACCAAGAAACTCATTAGAACTGTAAGAATACGTCCAGCATGGATTTCCATAGTTATTTGCCTTTCACAAATTGCACAGGAAGACGCAGTGTTTCTATTCTAACCCTCAGCCCACAGAAGGTTACAATGGGAGACACACGGGGAGAATGCTGAGGGATACATCATCAGAATTCTGAGATAAACAATAAAATTTCCTAAATTATCAGGCAAAGAAAAAAAAGTTTTCTGCAACTGCTGAGGGAGAGCGATGTTTTCGCCAAAGCAACGGAGCGAATAAAAAGTCTGCGTTCGGAGAATGTCAGGCAAACAGGCCTACGATGGCGGACGTCGCAGGCGGTGAGAGCATGGACAAAAACCAGACAGGGAATGACGGTAAACAACGAGGGTTTGACAAAGGGACTCGCTGAGTAGAACGGGGTGCTTTTAGAAGTGCTGGCTGTGTTGACGTGCCTCCCTCTGGCGGAGAGCGAGTCTGTGCAGAATGATCTGGTTTGTTTTGGTAAAGAAGCTTTCTTCCCTATAGAAAGGGCGTCTTTGCAGACGATGTACAGACAGCATTAGCGTAACGCATCTCATTGTTCATCATGCTCTACCAGGCTGAATTCAATCAGAAGTCCTCTGAAAGCAGCCATGTGCAACGTTTTTAGAAAACTTTGTCATCCGATAAAACCAAGTGAAAGGGTCAGCGATCCTGCAAAACACTCTTATTGGATGCATACTTTCTCGAGCCATGCAAAGATGTAATGTGTCATTATTATTGTCAATGAGACTCTTTGCACGTTCTAGTGATGTCGCTGTTTATACCATCCCTTTTTGTGAAAATGCATGGAAGCAATTAGGATTTTCAAAGTAAACTTAAAAAACCCCCACCCAGTATCCACTTAAAATGACCAGTGCATTTAGTCCCGGTATAGTGACACATGTAAATCAAACTACCCGTTTTAAGGAATCACATACACTGATACTGTTAGCTGAAGCAAATAGATTAGGTACCTGTATGGTGTAAGGCAAGAGAGACGTTGAGCTGAGCTGCACTGTCATGAATTAGCTAGAGGTGGATATTTATTTGCGATGGGGCGAGTAGCACATGTCAAGGATAGCTTCCTG